>JAIUZE010014896.1:0-27194 GCA_022085475.1 Heliosperma pusillum | reverse complement strand
AATGCTTAGTCAATTTATTTTACAACTCCTTGTAAATATAATTAACTAATTACCTCTATCTCAAAACCTCAACTAATTTAGTAAATTTAACGATTAATTACTAAGTTAAATCTTATTTAATCGTATTAAAATAAGATATAAATTTATTAGTCAATTATCGCATAATTGAAAAATAAACTTAATTGAATTTGAGTTCTTAACTCAATTTCTAACAATTAACTCTCATACATATCGAATCTATGTAATGTACTAATTAACTGTATCGTATACAAATAATTAGTTACTATTTGGATTTCATCCTTTAGGTGTGACCGAAAGGGATCAGTTGATCACCGCCGTCAAACGACAATAACGTCAAACTCTAGTCAGCCAACCGTTATTGATTTACGTTAATCAACTGACTAATCATATATATAGTCAATAAATATCCCAAGTATATTCCATAATAAGATTTATTATGTGGCGCACTATTGTGGAGGACACCTACTCCAACAATCTCCCACTTGTCTGACACAAGTGTGCGTCACCGATTCTCTTGTCTCTTTATCTCATCTCCCACTCAACGCAAGGTGTCTTCCAGGTCGCACTTGCGATTGACAATATCTAGAGTGGTTTTCTCGATAGGGAGAGTAACTGTTTGACCGGAAAATCTACCATAGATCTCTTTCCGAGCGTGGCCACGCATTTACAGTAACTTCTCCTCGAGTGGCCTAAAGATGGTTTTACCCAACGTGGGTGGACAATTCCTGTTGATCCATCTACTCTGTATGATGCAGATCACCATGATCCAGAAGAAGTCCATCGGCCTCCTTTTACGGCACGACCTAGAACATCAACCAAAACCAATCGGAAACGGCACCGACTCAGATAGACGGTCGCCAGTCAAAAGAATCGACTTATAGGAATAAGATAGAAGACTCTGCCACGACCAGGCATCAAATAATTGATTTAAGGGTCTCTACAATGTCACTGTCCGACAGAGTGTCATATAGTCTGTCTATGTAAACGACCAGTCATCTCCATGACATCTCATGGTGCGTGAACCACCATCGATATCGACTACAATTCTAGTCATTTCGAGGACGTACCTCATTGAGTGGACTAGGGACAAAATAATCCAAAGTTCGCTGTTCACTGAAGGGGTTCAACCTTTCTGGTAACAAATGCGGATAACAAAGTATTAAAATTTAGTCAAACTAAATAAAGGAGTTTTTAATGAAACTCTAACAATGATTGCGATTATCAAATATTTGGAAAAATTGATACGCTATCAATAATTTCATATCTTATAATCTTTAGCAATTCAGGTACATATTTCAATCCCCATTGAAATGACATGACTATCATGTTCAGCCTGCAAAAAGCATGGCTAATGGATCAGCAATTCTAGCATCTCTCCCATCGTTCTGATTGCTATTTCTTTTTGTCTACGTAATCTCATATTACATAAAACTTTCTGAGTACGTGTCTAGGTTTGAATCTAGACTTAGGACTCTTGGCCTAAAGTTAGCTCCCACTGTTTTACCAGTATAATTGGATAGGATATACAGCTATATGAACTATTTCTAGTCCCTCCAATACTGTCGAATCCAAGCTACTTTCATATGCATCATCATATGACGCAATGTACTCCATGTCCGTTGTTAAATCCGCAATGATAAACTGCCTGGAACACTTCCAGCGGATACATGACATTTCTATTTGAAAATGTCACTCCTACTTGGAACCTTTCCAATAGTTATTTTCTGTTTGGAACTCTTCCAACAGATAAATCTTCTATGAAACACAGCCAGTTCGTGATTTCAAATCACCTTGATTAGTTTGGAAATTGAAGTCTGTGTAACCCTTACACGCAACTCATTTTAAACTCCAAACACATGGAACATATCTTTTAGTCCGTCGCAAGTACTAAGGATGTTCTTTATGGCTATCAAGTGAATCTCACTTGGACTTTGATTGCAAAAGATTAGTCATACTCCAAAGCAGTGCGAAAGTCGGATTGAGTATACATCACAGAGGATTTATATAATGGATCCCGCAGCGGAAAGCAAAGGAATCAATGATGATGTGTTCAACTTTACTGAAACTAGTCAAAAGATCTTTACAATTAAGAATTTGGACCTCAATTGCTAATACCTTTTGATTTATCTCCATAAATCCAGATATCTAAAAGAGTATTCTACTTCTCCAAAATCTTTCATCATCTAAATGAATCAATTATGATCTCCACAATAAGATGAGCAACCCCATCCCCCACTAAACTTCATGTATAAACAATTCCTCGACGATATCGAGAATCATTTTGGAAACATGATTTGACACACTAATTACAACATTTTTTGTGCTTACTTAAGACATACTCTTAAGCTTGCAAATTAACTTAGGATAATTAGGATCTACGCACCCACAGGTGAATATAAAATATACTACCTCTTCTATAATCGTATTCGAGAAGGTGGTTCTTGAGGTCCAATTGACATCATACTATTATGATATGCTGTAATCGCTAAGTATATTCGAATGGATCAAAGAATTAAGGTTTGTGCAAAACTCTTTGCCTACCAAGTTATCTTTGAAAACATTTTAATGTTCATCCATGCAAATTTCGATCTTAAAAATCAATTTACATTGAAGAGGTCGTACTTCTTCAAGTAAAATTTACCAGGTCACATACCTGACCATCATGCATGGAGTCCATTACGAATCGTATGACTCTAAGCCATATCAAGAAGTTGGGATTAAAAACAGTCTTTTATAAGTCGTATTTTAGAATTCATCACTATAAAGGAGCGATAAAATTCCACCTGACTTCCTAAGGTCCGAAGAAACAACTACTGAACAAGCAATGAGGAAAACTTTTTTCGAACCATATGCTCAGTTTGTGGCTCTAAAAACATTTTCTCCCACTCTGTCTTATCAAGAAATAATCGTATTTTTATTGAAAGACAGCATCACGAGTCACAAACGCTTTGTTCTCGTGGTCAATGTGGGATTATTGAGACACTGTTTCATTCAAAATACAACTTATAAATTAGGTACGTACCTTACCCATATCGTATATGGAAATGAAAATTAGGAACTGTTTTAAATGTGTTTTAATATGGTGGGAAAAGAAATAGCAGACAAAAATATTAAGATCCCAAGGTTAGTCAAATGGCTCATTTTGACTTGACAAAGACAAAACCATATCGTATAAGGTTATGTTTCTCTATTCAACAACACCTTATCTAATAATGTGTGTTAGAGAAGTTAACTTGTGAAACCATTTCACAATACTTTTGGTGAAAATCAAAGTCAATACTTAGATATTTATAGTTACGATTTAGTCGTAAGTCCTTGATCTAATGCTCTAGTGGTTAACTACTTCTCATTGAAGCTCTTTGAACTTTTCAAAGATTTCTCTTAGCACCTCATTAAGTAGAATCAAACATAATATCTACTTAAATCGTCGGTAAATCAAGTGAAGTAATCATTACCATCTCTGGTTGTGTTTGTTATTGGACCACACATATTCTTATGTAATGGGGCCAATAATTTACTAGTTCGATTTCCTTTTCAACAAAAGGGCACGAATCATCTTGCCTTGAATACAAGATTCGCACGAACCATAAGATTCCAAATCAGAAGGTTTTGGGATAGTTGTCAATACTAGCCTCTTAATGTGCTACACAATCTAGAATTAAGATTAGATAAGGGTCACCAATTTTGAGCCTTTACAATCTATATGACAAGTAATTACTAGTTTAGGTCAAGAATATAATTACCTTTGATTGGTATGGGATAACCATTGACCAAGTATAGGCATAAAAAGATACAACGTTTGTTCTATTCACAAAAGTGAAACACTTGTGTCGTACACTAAAGTGGATACTATATTCTTTATTTAGAGGTTATGTACATAATAACGTTTATTAAAGTATACCTCTAAATCCAAAACTAGATTGATCACATTATAACTTTTATATGTCTCTATAGAAATAAAACTACAATAGTTATATTTCCCTTGTAGGTCGACATTTAATTATGGTTAGTCGTCGCACGAATCATTATTATATGCATTGAATACATTGATGAAAACCATAATGGATATCTAATACCCAAAAATATTTGCATTTAGCAAAATAAATGTCGATCATATAGATATTATGGGTGAAAAATTACACCCTATTTCTAACTCTTTAGAAAACTTTGGGAAGATTCTTTTCTTGTGTCCTACACTGTAAAATAGAATCGTCAAAAGTTGGGTTCGACACCTTGCTTGGGTTTTGACTTTACTATTCAAAATAGTCTTGCCTTTTTCCCTTGCCTTGTGTCAAAGTCGAGCCAACCTACTCTTGAACCTTGTCTTAACAATTAAGAATATAAACATCATTCTTAGTGCTCCCACTCACTTTCATGAATCTCTACTTAGACAAGTATATTAGAATTATTGTGAAGACTATTCTTCATTTCATTCATGGTTTTACCTTCAAAAGGATAAACATTTCATGATGTGACTACGGTATTTGGTTATTCACGATTTTAAATAAATCAATTAACCTAGTCGTCCCAACTGATTTGGCCTCTTTTGAGGTAAGCCTCGATAAGGAGTATAATGACGACATACCAAAATACAAATATTTTCTTTGGAGCAAAAATTTGATGTACCATTGTTTATAAGAAGGCGTCACAAAATATTCAAAAACGCTTTTGACTAAGTGTGACTTATTCATTTACTCTTCATAAGAGACATTTGCAATGGTGAATATGAGGATCAAAAGATACAATTCATTTTGTCTTTAGCTATGGTGGTATAAACGGAGATTGCAATCAAAATGCTACCGTATAAAATAATGGAAACCTTTTCCACGATTGAACGGATTTATAAGTTCATAGAAGAAAAATAATTGTCATTGCGCGAATAAAAATAAATATCAACGGAAAATAAACATTCATTGCTTATATATATTTTACTTGTAAAAACAATTTTAAACAAGTCACTCATATAATGACCCCTCACGAAATTACATAAGTGATTCCAAGACCCATCTTTAGACAAAAATAGTCATCGCATGCTACCTTTATCTAAAAATGGTAAGTCAATACTTGACTAATTCTACACTTAGAACTCTTGGTTGACGGATTTCAACTAAATCCATCTCCTAGTCCCAAGATAACGCTTATCTCGTTGAGTCCAATCCAATTTTGGCTTGTGATCGCATCACCCTACTTACCCGAGGTAAAAAGGGACCCACGAGCGTGGTAGCCCTAATGAACACGGGGTTCATAGGTGTTACTAATTGGTAAGGCTAAATCTCAATTTTTTTTTTAAGTTATGTGAGAGGTCTTGTCAATTTTGTTATTAATTCCCTATAAGCGAACTAAGTCGGTGAATTGTGAATAACGTTGAATTGACAATAACGGTAAATAAAATGCATGTGTGACGATTTTGGCATGAGCGAAAATAAAGCAAGCAACCAAGCAACAATAAAATCCTAGTATGGCCACCTAGCTAATCAAAATTAACTAGATAGTTACAAATTTGGAAACCAACTCCTTTGGTCCCTTGCCTCTTCACTTGGAACACCTTCCAAAATGGCACCGTCTTTCGGGAGTCACCGGTCTTCATAAAAATAATTACAAATATACAAATATACAAATATACAAATTCCTATTATACATTTATTCTATTTAAATAAAATTATTAAATTATACAAACCGGCGATACGAGATCGCAATAAAATTACAACCAAACCGTTATTCCCTTACATTACGGGTAATAACGATTAAAAATAACTAGGCCATACTAGGTACAAAATTTTGCATAAATTATTAAATAAATGACATTCATTCATTCAACCATAAATTAAATAAATTGCTGCAAAAATTCATGCCAAAATCGTCCTAGATTCAATTCATGCTCATTGTAGCTCGATTTTTCCGGGATTTATTGATTTTTAACCATTAAAAATCACTATCAACATTTAAATCGCATTTAAATTCAAACTAATTATCGAAACTGATTTAGAACTCAAAATTAGTCACTACTAATTTTGTTGGTCATTAATTAGATTGATTTTATTTTATTTGCTAAATATTACGGTTTAATCATAACAATTATGAAATAAAACCAAAATAAAAATAAACATCATAAAATTAGAAACCAAAAATTTTGTACATTCTGGCAAAATTCCCGGAACTATAAAAATAAAAAACATTTGCTCAAAAATTTAAATTAATTTTATGAACAAATTAACTTTGTATTTAATGGTTTTATCAAATAAAAACATTAGATATAGTAAAACAGTGAAACAAATTATGAAATTTCACCGAGAGTATCAACATCAGAATGTTAAATGTAAAAAAAATTTTCAAGACCAGAAATGGACGTTTCAATTTTATGAACATTATAATCTCATATTATCGACTTTTATCGTATAAAAATCAATAAACATGCAATACATAAGTAAAAATCACGAAATTTTACATACAATATTTAAGAAATGCATGTGAGATCATATTAAAATTTCATTGCCAGAATCAACATGCAACTATTTTTAGTTAACTTTTAACTCATAAAATGCATGTTAACTCGGTTTAAACGCCAAAAATCAAAATAAATAGCAAATTAATCCCGAAAATCACGAAATTTGACCACAAACATTTTGAGGTCAGTAGGTATACATGCACCAAAAAGTTTAGTCAGAATCGTATTTTAACTCAAAATATTTGATTTATTAGTTATCTTATAACTTTACAAAAATGTCCAAAATGAACATGCATGCTACAAGCTAGCTCTGATACCAATTGAAAGTCCATAGACCTTAATTAGACTCCTATAATTATTTACTAAATTACTTTTTAATTTAGTTTAAATGATCTATGTAACATGCATGCAAATATAAAGACATTTATATAAAAGAAGAAATTTTCCTCACATTGATATGGAAATTATATGGGCACAACAAGAACTCCTTCTTGTTGTTCTTGAGCTATAAATATGGATGAACACAAACTATCTCCAATGTAGAAGATCTCCTCTAAGTTGCACCAAGATTAACCCAAATAATCTACTCTTATTATTAACTAGATAATAAGATAGATATTATTCTACTAATACTAGACTATATTACTACACTAGTAATACTTAGTAAATATTAGTATATGAGAGTTTTAGAGAGAAGATTAGTTTTGAGAGATGTATGGAAAATAAGAATGAACTTGTGTAAGGAATGAACAACAATTGTTCTCCTTTTAAAGCCAAGAGGGCCGGTTTCATCATCACAAAAAGGTGATGTTTTCTTCTTATTTTATTGCCATGTAAGGTGGTAATGTGTTGTAGTGAATAAAATGATATCATGTTTGCTATTCATGTCATAAGCATATGTTGCTTATGAGTATAAATAAGAACAACCAACATCATCATTTGACTTCACCACAACCGGCCGGCCATGTGAGCCTCAAATTGATCCATTTTGATTTTTGATATTTGTCCCACAAATACTTATTAATCATATGCTTAATTATCTTGTATAATTAAGTGTTAATTTGATCATATAACAATTATATGACACAAATAAATGAATAATATGTACTTAACATTTTAAGTAGTATTCTACCATTATATCAATATATAATGGGTCCCACAATGCTTAGTTAATTTATTTTACAACTCTTTGTAAATATAATTAACTAATTACCTCTATCTCAAAACCTCAACTAATTTAGTAATTTAACGATTAATTACTAAGTTAAATCTTATTTAATCGTATTAAAATAAGATATAAATTTATTAGTCAATTATCGCATAATTGAAAAATAAACTTAATTGAATTTGAGTTCTTAACTCAATTTCTAACAATTAACTCTCATACATATCGAATATATGTAATGTACTAATTAACTGTATCGTATACAAATAATTAGTTACTATTTGGATTTCATCCTTTAGGTGTGACCGAAAGGGATCAGTTGATCACCGCCGTCAAACGACAATAACGTCAAACTCTAGTCAGCCAACCGTTATTGATTTACGTTAATCAACTGACTAATCATATATATAGTCAATAAATATCCCAATTATATTCCATAATAAGATTTATTATGTGGCGCACTATTGTGGAGGACACCTACTCCAACAAAGGGTATAAGTATTAGGGTTTGGATTGGGTATGTATTAGTGGGTTTGATTAGTGGGGATGTGAGAGAAGTGGATTAAACACCCACTAATGACCATTTTCTTGTTTTCATCTCAACCCTTCATTTCCAAGATCCAATGGCTCACAAAAGGACTTATGGACTCACTATTTCTATAAGGACTCACATGATCCTTTCTCTATCTATATATATATATATATATATATATATATATATATATATATATATATATATATATATATATATATATATTTATATATGTATGTATAGCTGGATTCACGGACTCAAATATTTAGGTGGACTAACCGGATCTTGCCTCCACATATATATATACACGTATATATATATATATATAAATATATATATATACATATATATATTAAACAAAGCATGATCCTAATTATATATATATATATAAGCAAGATCCGGTGAGTCTACCTAAATATTTGAGTCCGTGAACCCAGCTGTAGAATATCACAGATTACACAAAACAATATCACTGGTTATACTACACAGTATCATGAAAAAAAATACAGCACAAAAGAGTATAAAATATTGTATGTCATATTACGCGTCGTCGACGACCACCACCCAACCCACCAATACTGGTGACCATCCAAGCACCTAGATGACACACATAAACATTTATCCACCATCGTCATCACTCATTATTTATCTCATTTTTTATTTTCATCTCCATATTCCTCCACCCATACACATTACTCCTACTCAGAGCTCACACTACCACCTCACAACAAAATTTTGTATTATCATCGTTGAATTAGGGATCTCGTCGTCGGCTATGAAGAAACATGTTGGAGGCAAAGATGCTAAGGAGAGAGGAAATATGACAAAAGAAGCTATATACAATAAACTTCGGTGAAACGCTGATAATAGTGACTTTTCGGCATGAAAGACCGAGACAATGATGGTGTTTGTCGGAACTTCGGTATTGGAATCAATTAGTGTGAAAAAAAGTATGAGAAAAAAAAAGTTAGTAATAGTGCGCGAAAAAGTGGTCATTCTGTGGTGTGATATTGTACAGTATATCCCGTGATATTGTTTTGTATAACTTGTGATATTGTATTATTGACTCACGGACTCAAAAAGGTAGGCTGGGCTCACGTCATCCTAATTATCTATATATATATATATATATATATATATATATATATATATATATATATATATAGGCAAGATCCGGTGAGTCCACCTAAATATTTGAGTCCGTGAGTCCAGGTATACAATATCATGTATTACACAAAACAATATCACTGGTTATACTAAATAGTATCACGAAAAAAAAGCACAAAATGGTTAAAAACAATTGATGTCATACTACTCGCCATCGACGACGACCACCTACCCACCAATAACGACGACATATCTAAGCATCAAGATGACACAAGAAAACATTTATACGGCACCGTCATCACCCATTATTTATCCCATGTTTTCATTTAAATCTTCATATTCCTCCACCCATACAAATTACTCTTACTCGAAGCTCATACCACCCCCAATCACAACAAAATTTGTCATTGTCGTCGTTAAATTAGGGGTGTCGTCGTTGACTATGAAGAAAAATGTCAGAGGTAAAGATTCTTAGTAGAGAGGAAATATGATAAAAGAAGTTGTAGACAATAAACTTTGGTGAAACACACTTGTGATCATTTTGAGTGAAAAAAAGTATGAGGAAAAAAAGTAACTAATATAGCGCGAAAAAGTTGTACAGATGTGTGATATTGTACAATATATCATGTGATATTGTTTAGTATAACTTGTGATATTGTATCCTGGACTCACAGACTCAAAAAGATAGGGTGGACTCACATGATCCTCTCTCTCTCTTTCTGTTTTTCTCTCTCTCTCTTTCTCTATATATATATATATATATACATATATATGTATATATATATAGAATTGGGATCCGGTGAGAATCACTAAGATATTCATGAGAACCGTGAGAACTCCGCCTTACAAATTTATTTTTTAAAACTAACGAAATATTTGGATTCGGCGTAGAATATTATGGCTAGATAACATATTTATTGGCCGAAAATTAATAAGCTACTGACGGAAATCGAGTCGAAATAGATTTTACTCTTTTTAATGCACCTAGTAATCAGTTTCATGTATCTAACAATTTTCATGCACCTAGTACTCGTTTTCATGCATCTAGAGCTAGTTATTTTCATGCACCTAGTAATTATTTTCATGCATGTAACAATTTTCATGCACCTAGTGCTCGTTTTCATGCATTTAGAGTAGTTTTAGTTTATCTAATTGAATTTATGTACATTAAGTACATATTTTTTAATATAATCGATAAATTTTGTTTGCTTACTTCAAATATTATGATTGAATAAACTAAACTAATTGTAAATGATCCATCAAAACTTTCAAAAAAAGATTTGGTGGAGATTTAGAGAGAGTTCTAATGGTTTTCATTATGTTAGTGGTTTTCACCGGATCCTGACCCTATATATATATATGTATATATATATATATATATATATATATATATATGTATATATATATACATATGTATATATATATACATATGTATATATATATATATACATATGTATATATATATACATATGTATATATATATATATACATATGTATATATATATACATATGTATATACATATATGTATATATATATATATATGTATATATATACATATATATAGAGGCAAGTTCTAATGTGTCCACTATATTTTTTGAGTCCTTGAGTCCTAATCTTGACCTTTAGATGAAGAGGATAGAGAGACAAGATTAGAACATTATGGATGGATAAGTTTAAAACAAGAATGAATGGACAAGATGAGAACTAGATGGAGGGACAAGATTACAACAAAATGAGTGGAACTTTAATAGTGTACATTTATACTAGAATATGATTTTTAGACAAATTTTTGTAACTTTAACTTTTTATGAGTTTAACTTCAGTCATTACGAGTGTAACTTCAACCGTTATTTTTATAAATTCAAAATAAAATGTGATTTCGACTATCTAAATTTGAATTTAAGTAACTTTAAGACAAGTTGATGTGATTTTATCCTTTTTATCAGTATAACTTCAGTCATTAGTAATGTAACTTCAACCATTATTTGTGTAACTTTACACCAAAATGTGATTTCGACTAGATAAATTAAATTTCAATTTATCACTTTATGACAAATTTATGTGACTTTAGCAATTTTATGAGTACAACTTTTGTCATTACAAATGAAACTTCAACTATTATTTGCGTAACTTTATACCAAAATGTGGTTTCGACTATATAAATTTCATTTTATCCAACTTTAAGACAAGTTTATGTGATTTTATCATTTTTGTAAAAGTAGGTTTGATGTTAACAAGTGAAACTTGAACCCTTATTTGTAAAACTTTAACTCAAAATGTGATTTAATTTTAGCATTTTTATGAGTAATTTAAAAACAAGTTTATGTGATTTTAGCCATTTTATAAGCGTAACTTTAGTCTTTACGGGTGAAACTTCCTTCCATATTTGTGTAACTTTAACCCAAAATATGATTTAATTTGAACATTTTTATGAGTAATATTTTGAACCTTTATTAGTGAAAATTCAATAATTATTTAGGTAACTTTAGTCATTTATAGTGTAACTTTATACTAAAATGTGACTAAATATATTAATTTGTATTTTTTAAGAGGCATTTAGGTGACTTTAGACTTTCCTGGTGTAACTTTAGTCCATAATAGCGTAACTTTAGTACATACTAGCGTAACTTTAGTCTTTGAATGGTGTAACATTAGTCAATAATTATGTAACTTTAACCCACAATGATGTAACTTTAGATCTGGAAAAAATACAACAAGCACCAACATTCAAATGCAAATTACAACCCAAGCACCAAAGTACCTGTGATGAACAAGCTACTACAATACTAGATAAAATTATTGTCTTATTGTCAAAGCTATTAGAACCAAAACCAAATGAATTATTTAAAAATTAACATTATTAAATTGTCCAACAAAAATAATTTATTTCATAACAAAAATATAATAAAACACGGGTTGCCTCCCGCGAAGCTTTATTTAAATGTCTTGCTAGACTCTTTATTAATGAAAAATCATTCTTTGTGCCTTAAAAAGCATGTCAATGCCCTTAGAAGTCGATCATATACCTGCGCATAAGCTATACAAAAACATATGTAAGCAATTGACAAGATATAGGCATGAAATATTGAAGGTAAGAATTGATATATCTTATCATTGTGCGCATGAAAAACTTCATAGATGACCACTGAACTGCTCCACTCGTCAGTGAGAGATGGAGTGAAATGTTTAAGATCATGGAACAAACAATTAGTTCCCAAAATATCATTAGTGGACTCTAATTGGGGGTAGGGTGAATCAAAGAAGTGGGAATCAAAAATGGGTGGTTGATCCCACTTAATTTCAAGGCTAGGTTCACAAAACCCAGTATCATTTTCAAATAAATCTGGAATATCCTTAGCGAAGGGATTTTCAAAGAAATATGATGACTCGATCGACGACTCTCCATTGGAGTCACAAATGGGCTTAACAACATCCTTGTCTAAAGTCTCGACTACCATATGGTCAATATAAATAATGGGGGTCTCAAAATTGTCAAATGGAACGACACTAGAGTGACTTTCAATAAAAAAGGTTGGACCATCATCATCGTCATCTATTAATTCATATGATTGGGGAGAATTAGACTCACATGGGGGGCATGAAAAAGTATAGGAGAAATTAGACTCACATAGGGGGGCTGAAAAAGCATAAGGAAATTGATTGGCTTACTTCTTTTAAACGCGGGTTCTTCCTTTTGCCCTTTGAGCATTTGAACTTGAGCCATGATTTCATTGAGTTGCTCTTGGATTCTCAACCGCCGGTGCGTTTCTTCCCAAGATTGGGATGCCATAAAGTTCAATAAAATCCAAAGTTCCTCTCCTCTCTTCTGATAAAGACTTCCACCACTCAATTGCATAGCCAGGCTACGACACTCAATGAGCATTCCATGAAGCACGACATGTCTCATATAGGTCTCATCAAGGGTATACCCAAGAGAGATAATATGGTTATAATAGCTATAAAATCGGTTGAGGTATTCATGGAAAGGCTCATTCTCGCATTGTGGAGGTTGGAAATAGATAGTCATTGAGAGAAAATAAAGCAATCCCTTTGAAAGAAAATATTCCTATTACCTGAAAAGAGTCACTATACTACAAGGAAAAGGTGAAAAAAATCTCAAGGAACAAGTGTTCCTCGAGACAAAAGAAAAGAAAAAAAAAAGACAAGGTAAAACTCTACTAATCACAAATAAACAAAACCGTGCTCCCCGGCAACGGCGCCAAAATTTGACAGGGTTGTCGCATACCCTAATCAAAGATAAATAACCCAAACTAGGCTAACAAAAAATTAATGTAATTAGGGAAGTAAGGGGTCGATCTCGGGGAGACGGGAGATACTTGTGAATAGTTATGGTTAGAACTCTATCTTGTACGATTGGCAAATGTTTGTCACTAATTAATAAATGCTATAATAAAAATGATAACAATACAATAAAGAAAAGGATCTAGGGATCAGGGTTCACATGCTAATCAATTTAAAAGCAAAGTTGATTACGGGTTTAGAAAAATCATAGTTGTCCAAGTCTTTAAATGGTATATTCCTTTCGGATTCATACCGACTTTTTAACGGGTCCTAACGTCTTTTCAGCCTTGCTAGGTCATTAAAATATTCTTGCCAGTCCTTTAATTTTCATCTCGACTCTCGCCCTTGAGACGGAAATTGACAAGTATAAACAATTTATTAAGGCCTTACATCAAAGTTTATCATGACAATCAAACAAGAAATAGAGACAACTAAAACAATTCTACCCAGAATCAATTTATACTTATAAATTAATTAGACATGTTAACCCTTCCCCTAGAACAAATATTACTTATGCATGATTAACAATGAAAGGGAAACTAAGATTATAAAACTAAGAATGATAAACATGATAAAGGAAATACTAAAAGAAAATGAAACTATAATGTAAAAACAAGAATAAGGATAACCGGAAAGGATGAGCAAAGATTGAAATGGAATAGGAACTTGAATAGGAAAATGCAAACCCGGAAACTAGAATTCCAATTACAAGTAGAACAATGACAATTGAAGGAAACTTAGAACTAAACTAGACTAGAGAAAACTAGATCTAAAACTAAAACTACAAAATGGAGAAAGAAAGAAAAAACTAAACTAAAGACGCTAAAAATGTAAAATGGAGGCTAGGGTTTTCTAGTTCTAATCTAGGGTTGTGTAAAGAGAGAAGTGTTTGTACATTTTAGTAATAGGCTATTTATAAGGTTGAGAGGCTGCCCAAATGCGTCCGGATTCATGCCCATTAAACAAGCCATTAAGCCTTGCATTCAAGAGAGGGAGATGAAGAGAAGATGCGTAGAATTTGGTGAACGCGATCGGATTGATGGTAAACCCGATAGGATTTGCAGCCCCATATGCATTTTGACTTTCGTTTGATCTTCCCTTGGCATTTGACGTGATTTGTCTTGACCCCATTGACTTTAGATTCGAACGAGGACGTAACTAACACCTCTTGGGCCTCATTTCCTCCCCTATTTGAGCTTGATCATGTCCCCAAGGATTAAGGGTCGGAGCATAAGGTTTGAGAGGACTTTCGTCGACGAATAGCAAAACCGTCGCAACTTGTGCATATGAGCTCGGAATGACTTGAAACTTGTTCCCTTTGACTCGGAACCTCTAGATCTATATAGCATGCCATCTTAACCTAACGTAATCGTCCTTCTTAACTTCTCCTTGCTCATATTTCCTTCAAATGACGGGATTTGAAGTAGAAACGACTCAATTCCTACAAATGACATTAAAGCACGAGAAATACTGCAAAGGAGAGATTAGCTCATAAAACCACTTCTTAAAGTGGATAAATCATATCAAATCGAGCTAAAATGAGGGGATAAAATCATACAAATTAATACTTATCAGATCACTGTCACAACAACTTCTTCTTGTGTCATATTCCCTGTAACCAAAACTTTGTTCCGACTTTATTTTCAGCTTACCATTATATGTTCGAGTCGATTATATAATCTGAATGTTTTTGTATAGCTATTTCCTGCTTTGGAGATCATCGCAAGAGACCGTCCGGGTTACAAAAGACTGTTGCAGATAAAAACTTTTGAGTGGGAGATTGTGACTGTGCCTCAACAAAAGAATAGGTACGTTACGTACTTAAATTATGCTTAAATTATATTACTCATCTTAATATATTTGATGGATACAAACCGTATTTAAATGTTTAACAAATGTCATAGGTATGCTTGCATAGTCTATCTGCTGAAGTGGCTTGAAAACTTGCGTTTTCAAGCATCATGGATAGATGAGACTTGTTTTGAGGTAAGGTAGTCTAAACTAAGTTATATTAGTTGCACATTATTGAGCATTTTTTATTGCAACTCTTTCAATATTGTTGTCAAAAATATATATGCAGGATTTGGATGAATTTGGTGAGAGTATGCTTCTTGAACTTATGAAATGGGAGCAAAACAAGAGAAAGGTAATATCTTCTAGACACTTGATTTTCGAAGGGAGTAGCAAAGAACCTAACCCTACATTCCAACCATTGAACCTTGCAAGATTTGGCTGGAGTAAAGTTGTAGATTTAATTTCGGTATGTTTGGGTGGTACAGTTAGTGTAATTATCGACCATAAGATCTATTAAAATATTTCGGTAAGTTTAGGTGGTAAAGACGTATAACTTATAGGATCAATTTAAAACACTTTTACTAGGGCATCAGTTATGAGGTGATCTATTATTGCCTTATACATGCATTAAAAAACAGTCTATGTGCATGAAACAACCTTCCACATGCATGAAGAATGTTATCTTTGGGAACTGGCCTGTGTCAAAACAATAATGATTAGTGTAAACCAGTACTCGAAATATAAAATATGACCATCTCGTCTAGACAAGCGGAAAACAGTTCTCAAAATTGTTCCAAAATTAGGTAACTTGATGAATAATAATTGTAAAGCAAATTAAGCTATTTGTCATGGGTCGTCTTTTCTAAAAAAAACTATGATTGTTTGAAAGACTAATATTAATATGGGACACAGCCCAAATTGAAATAAGCCCAAATTAAGTACTTTAAGTTTTCCCCACATCATTTCATCAAATTTCTCAAGTTCCTTAATAATTGTCGTATGAGTGCATTAAAAAAACGTTTATGTGCATGAAAAAATCTTGTACATGCATGAAATATGTTATCTTTGGGACATGGCCTCTGTCAAAACAATTATTAATTTTCATTCTAATGTGACCATCACGTCTCGACAAGCGGAAACCAGGACTCAAAACTGACCCTAAATTATGACTGGCCCAATACTAATACTCTCATCTTCCAACGCCGCGCAGTTTAGTTTTCTACAATGTCCCTTGCTGCGAAGTCAACAATCTCCGCCCCATCACTTCACAATCCCCGCCGCCCCACCACATTCTCTATTCATGCCGCTCCATATCCTCTACTGCCATAAATCCAAACATTTTCGTGGCACAAATCAAATAGCCAAACAATTTGTGTATTAATATAGCCCAAACTTCATCAATTAATCACTTTTAGTTAATTGTTCCCTACATAAATTAATCCTATTTCTCAAGTTCCTCTAATAATTGCCTTTTATATGCATTAAACAACAGTCTATGTGCATGAAAAAACCTCCTACATGCATAAAATACGTAATATTCAAGTCCAAGCATGGTCATAGAAGGAGCCCAAATTAAAACAAGCCCACATGAATAAGAGGACAATTTTTCAAGTGGACTTTAGTGAGTCCGTTCTCAAGTGATTTTTGAAGGCTTCACAAGTCGAAATTCTATAAAATAAAAAAGTTCAACAATAAAAGTTCAAATAAAAAGTCCAAATACAAAATTTCAAATAAAAAGTCCTAAAATGGTTATACATGCTACTGTCAAATAAAAAAAATCTTCAAGTATGCTTCTCAAATGATATTCCTCAAGTATGGTCCAACAGTGCAAGTCTCCTGCTTTAACCCAACCACATACAATCTATCCCTATCTCGATCTATGATAGAGATGTATTGAATTGCATGTTCCAGATCATTTTGTATATCCTCAACACCACATGAAAAGCATGCTGCTTTTAATTCCTCCTGAAACTCAAAGAAAATTTTTGGAGTGTACAATTCTGCTGCATGCTTTTCTATGGCTAGTGGAGTACACAACGAAGGGGATGAGTTCTTTGATTGTGCAATCAGTTTTGATTGAGTCCATCTTTGTGAATCCATTGCACTCTCAAATCTCATCCAAAACTCAACAAGGGTAAAATTTGGATTAGTGAAGTTGCTAAAGAAATTATTTTCTGACTCCGACCTTGAGGTTGTTCTCATCAGACCTCCTAAAAACAAGTCACAAAAGCAAGCTGGAACCCACAAATTTCTCATACCATACTTCTCCTTAAGCCACCCATTATCCGACAACCCATGAGATTCCACAATTGTATTCCACCTTTACTCAAATTCATTCGGCTCCACATCTTCACCCCAAACACATGAGTTTATCTCTTTCAGATTGCTAGTTTCTTTACATATTATATGCCCTACCTTCTCAGGGGACTTCTTTAATATGTGCCACATGCAATATCTATGTTGCACTTTATCTTTAAAGACTATCTTCATTCCTTCTTCTATCCCCCCATCTTCATCAGTTATCATACAAACTGGATGACGACCCCCCATAGCTTCTAGGAATTTCGTAAATAACCAACCAAATGACTCCTTCCCCTCATTAATAAGAAGTCCTGCCCCAAAGATAACACACCAACCAAGTATTTTCCCTAAAGGTAGTGTCAAAGGATGTCATGTCCCCAAATAGCAAATAAGTTTTTATACTAATAGGGTCAGCCCAAAAAAAGTATGTGACAATCTACCTTTAGAGTCTACCTCAAAATCGAAGTAAAACGACGGACACATGTGTTTCATTTTCATAAAATGCTCAATGAGCATTTGAGCATCACCTTCTACTAAATACTTCTTTATATCTCTTGAATAATTTTTAAAGTCTTCCAATGACGCACCCACATTCTTATAACCTCTAACGTACTCCTTAAACATCCTAAGGGTCTTAACTGGTCCTTGGTTGAGTTTTGCGTTGTCAACTATGAATATTTTATGAACTATTATAAGTGAATATTTCCATGATTTTATCCCCCATTTTAGCTCGGTTTTGTATGCCATTCGTGCTTTGTTAAGCCATTTTATGACCTAATATCGTCTTCTAGGCAAATTCCTATGTTCTAACCTGTTTTGTAGGGAAAGTGACGTTTCTACGCCCTTTTTCTATATTCCCGAGCATTTGCCTAGAACCCGACGATTTGAAGAAGCAAGCTTGACTAAGTCAAAGGAATTTCAAGCAGGTTCACTTATTCAAAAGAAAGAAGAAGCAAAGATAGTTTCGCAGTTATCGAAAGATCAATCAGCTAGGCGAAGAAATCATCATTTTACATCAAACCCTATCAACCAACCCGACTCAAAAGGTCAGGGGGGATAATGAAAGTCAAGTCATAGGCCAAAGGAGATGAAACGAAAGTCAATTGACCAAGATTGCAACTTACCCGATCGGGTAAGTGGTGTACCCGATCGGGTATCCTTGCTGATTCGAGCTTTTGCTTCGACTTCCTCCTTTTTGTCCTATGTGATGAATGCATGACCCCTCCCCCACGAAACCCTACTGCTATATAAGAAGCTTCAGCCACAACACTTCAACATACTACCACACACTCTTTATACACTTCTCTACATAATTAGAAACCCTAGATTAGGAGGAGAGAAACTTAGCCTCTCTTCTCTCATTTTCTTCTTCCCTTTTTGTTCTTAGTTTCTAGTTTATTTCTGTCTTTTCTACATCAAATCCTTAGCCTAGATCAATAAAAGTTCCATCTTTGTAATCTACTTTGCTTGGTACAAGTATTGTAATTCATGGATCAACTATTCTATGCAAGGAATTTCTATTACGGTTGTTTATATTGATCGTCATCTAGGTATTCCTATTTTATCTTTTGTTTAAAGTCTTTATGTTTCTTATTTGATTGCTATTTTATTTATATGTTATTGTAGATGCAATTTCAATATCGTTGTAATCATTTCATTTCCCTAGATTGTCAATTTAGCGTCGTTATTATCGCCAATTAGAGAGTCTTAAAATATTATCAAAACCAAATAAACTTGTCTATCCTAGTTTTTATCATTATCATCATCTTTGAACTAAATATCGCCATGAGTGAGTAGTCGTTTTTCTAGGGTGTAGGGTAGCCATGTAGGTTGATTAAAAGATGATAATTGGTTAAAAGAAATTGTGTTTTTAAAACATCGTGTTTATGCATGTTTAGACTATAACGATAGTTAACGACTCCTGTTCAAAATCATTGACTAGAATGGAATTATTTTCCAAGGTAGAAATACGTGAATTGAATAGACAAAGCATGACATGGTAGATTAAGACCTAGTAAATTGCCTAAAAGCCTGCTACACCATCTGATCTATGATTGTAATGAACACATCATTCTTACGAACTCACAATGAATTATTTGCATGTTCTAAATCCAATTTCATCAATATGTTAATCTACATGTGTGAACCTACTTCCCTAGATTCTTTTTATCATTGCTAATTCATCACCTGCTTTATTGTTTTCGTTTTGATTTGCTTTTATTTTGTTTTCATTTATGCTTTTTATTAGTTTAGAAATCAAAACCCCAAAATGCAGATACTCGTTAGATAAGACCCAATTGCAAGACATTTCACATTCTATAGGAAACACCATCTCCCTGAGGACCGACCCCTACTTCCCTAATTACATTAATTTTTTATTAGCCTGGTCTGGGTAATTTATCTTTGTCCAGGGCTTGTGACTGGCCCGATCAAATTTTGGCGCCGTTGCCGGGGAGCACGGTTTAGTTTTCCTTTTTCTTGTGATTTTTATTGCAATTATTTTTATCTAGTCTTTAGGAACCCAAATTCCTTCCGACCTCTCTTGATTTTTCATCTTAGCTTTTCAATCTTATGCTCAGATCTTCTAGACTAGGGACCCCTATCTCTTTAGACCCCGATCTAGAAAGGACTCTGCGTAGGAGACGAAAACAATTCAACGAAATCTCAAAAGCTTCTGGTACTTCAATTTTAGACCGTATTCGTGAGAATTACTCGGATATTTTATCTAATCTTGAAGGCGAAGAAGATCCATTCTCATCATCATTCTCAAAAACCAATCAACCTTCAAACAACACTCCATATTCATCTTCACAAAATAAAATGGTTCGACTTTCAGACCATTCCAAACCAACTGCAGATACACTTCCAAGGGGTATTGCTACACCCCAAATCACAGCCCAAAACTTTGAAATCAAAACTGCCTTCATCAGTTTAATAGAAAGAAGTCAATTTGGTGGCAATGCCACAGAAGATCCCAACCTTCATATTCAAACCTTCTGTGACTATTGCTCCAAAATTAGACAAACTGGAGTATCCCAAGAGCAGATTAGGGAAATGCTCTTTCCCTTCTCTTTAACAGGAAAGGCAAAACTTTGAATCAATAGCCTTGACCGAGTTGCCTTAGGAATAGCTGACTTGGATGGTCTAGCTCTTGCTTTCTATCAAAAGTACTTCCCACCAGAACGAACCGCACTCTTACGAAGTCAAATCACTGGATTCCGTCAGAGAGGCGATGAAAGCCTTTATGAGGCATGGGAAAGGTACAAAGAATTACAAATAGAATGCCCTCATCATGGCCTTGATTCATGGTTCTTAGCTATCACCCTTTACAACGGTTGTTGTGGTGAATCGCACCGTATCCTCGACTCCGCTAACAATGGTCGTTTCGATCAGATCGATGTAGAAATAGCTAGTACAACTATCGAGTCAATGGCAATTCACGACTCTCAGTGTAGCAACTCACGTGCTATGCCGCTCAAAACCAAGCAGGAAGATTCTAGCAAAGTAGCATTCCTAGAAGCCCAATTAGCCCTTCTGCAGCAACAAGTAGGAAGCTCTTCCTAATCCAAGGAACATGTTAATGTCACTAACCACGTAGTGGTATGTGAGACATGTGGGGTTGGAGGACACAGTTTTCAAGAATGTAGGAGTTTGCTAGAGCAAGTCAATGCCTACCAAGCATACAGGCAGGGCAATGCTTTCTCAAGCTTCTATATTGAGAACACAAAGAACCATCCTTTTTTGACCTACAAAAGCACCAACATTCAGAATCCCCACCATCAGATTCAACAACCATTCATACCACATCAACAGAAGCCCTATAATCCACCTGGTTTTCAAAACCAGAGACCTCCATTTCAACCTAACTTCAATCAATCTTACCAACACCAACACCAACCTCAACACCAACCACCCCAAAATCAAAGCCAACCCAATGACTCAAGTCTAAGCAAAATTGAATCCATGCTTCTCCAAGTTGTTCAAAAATAAGATTCAATGTTTGCTCAACTTCAAATGTGACACCCTCAAATTTGCGGAAAGAAAAAAAATTATTTAAATACATAAAAGATAATAATAAAACATAACGAAGGTGTCATAAAATAAAAAGGTCATTACAAAACGGAAATAATATTCTACAAAAGAAATATACAAGACGGGAGACATATCTCCCGTATAAATACGGAAATAAAAGAGTGTATAATAATATACAATCTAAGAATCGAATATAGGTCCAAGGTAATACTTCGCTCGCTAGCTCGTCCATGTACCCCAAATATGCATTCACCACCTGTTCGACCGCATTAAATATAAACACGGAAGCCACAGTCAGTGGGGGGTAACTCCGAGTTCTCCCAGCCACGAAATGTCGAGTTTAATGAAACATGAATAACATAAAAGCAATGTATATGGGAAATACAAAACTTAAACATATAAGATATGCTTTTCATGTTATGAAACAAGTAACTAACATATAACCGAGCATATGAAAGCTATCATGTGAATCCGATAATAAAATATAAACCGAGGTAGGGAAGCTGGTATGCTGGCTCAGCGGTTACCATGTAAAATGGCCCTGATACACTCAAACCTTAATCAACACGTAATCATGTGAATCAGTTAACAATCGGTAATCCAAAAACTCTATAAATCTTAGCCGGCTTGCATCTCACCTTCTAAAACTCATAGAATCATACAAACATTAAAGACCAATACGTCTAGAAACAGGCATAAGTTCCTTCTTAGCACAGTCAAAGAAGACTTCTGTAACTCGAGGCTATACCACAAGGTAGGAAAACATCCTAGTCCTAGACTGATCAGACCTAGTAACAACAGCTACTCCATTCCCCGTCTCGTGACCAGAAGTACACAAGAAACTCTACTAGGCGACCCCCTAAGCAGAGATGGCTAGTACTTAAGCTGGCTCCAATCCCAAAACGGATTAGGTAACCATGCCCCGACTTGGATATAAACCCACCAATCCGGGACACAAAAGCTATTAACCATGAACTCTATACTCGTTAAAGACAGTACGGACCTATCAATGTCATGGTCCAAGATACTCATTTAGAATTACAATGGCCGAACCAAACTAATATCTTAACTCAGAGGTTACCTTTAAAACATGGCCAAGATACGACTTAACATGCCATATAATCGTAATTCTCTATGGGTACTTAGTCAACACGACACCACCCATATAATCAAAACAGTCACGGGAAAAACATCCTATCATGTGACTAATTGCATATAAATAATAATCAAATATCATATCGCCTCATATCTACTAAGGCTAATTCATTAATTAAATACAACCATACTTGAAGACAAATCCCCGACCCGAGTCCCGCGACGGGTCATCAGTCAAATCGGGGCTGACTAGATCTTAGTTTGACCAACCCGTTGGATCAAACCGGCTAGAAGCAGAGTCTTTATCACATAGACAGAAAATCAACATATTCATTACATGTTATTTTATTACTACTTCTAACATGTGAATTATCATATTATACCCAAAAAACCCGTTTGACTAAAAGGAGATTAAATTAAACTACGGTCTCGTCTTATAATTTCTAACATGTGAGAAATAATAATTTAATGAAAACCTTTTTAATTAAATATTTTTACTTATTAATATTTCTCGCTTGCTAAATTATTACAAAACGCGATAAAAATGACGATAACTCAAAAACCGACACGAGTCCCAAGGTGGGACCCACGGGCTGAAATGGGCCGGACCCAATATGGGCCTGGATGGGCCCACGGGCTGTTTTGGCTTCAAAAAGGCTGTTTTGCTTTAATTTTTCTAAAACCGTTTTCTAATATTTTCCCGCATGCTTAACATAATTAAAACCAGTCAAAACAACAACCAATCAATCAAACATCGACACACACCAAAGACCAAAACCCGGACCCACCATGGACCAACCCAGACCGGTCTGAACCGGCCTGGACCGGCCTGGTTTGGTCCGGTTCAGCTGCCACCCCACGGTTCACCCATCAAACCCCACCAAATCAATTCCAAACTTGTTTTTAATCAACAAACACCCATTTTAACATCCATCATACAAAATCATAACTTATTAAAAATCATCAAAATTTGTCAAGAACACTAGACTTGTTAAAATTTCATAAACAACATAAAAATCATAACTTGTTAAAAATCATCAAAAATTCATCAAGAACAACAAACTTGTTAAAATTTCCTAAACCACATAAAAATCATAACTTAGTAAAATCATTAAAATTCTTCAAGAACAATAAATCAACATAAAAATTTCCTACAACATAAAAATCATCAAGAACAATAAATCTTCATAAAATTCCATAAAACATAAAAATCATCAAGAATCCTAAAACAACATAAAAATTCCATACAACATAAAAAAATTATCAAAAATCATAAAACAACATAATAACCACTACTTAACATATTACTAACTAAAATTCCATAAATCATAAAACATGAACCAAAAATAAAGATGAACCAAAATCCAAATAAATAAAACTAAAAGCTAAGTTACTAACTAAAATCCTACATAACCATAACATGAACGTAAACTAAAAGCTATGTGACATTAATTCGTCGAGTAAATCGGAAATGTTACCTTAGCTAGCAAAATCCACTTAGCACAAAATAATAATAAGTATATAATAAGAACACCCCTTCTACTAATCTTCCCCCAATATATACGAGTCTCCAAACTCGTCCTCAAAATCTTCCCCTATAAGAAATAACAAGAAAACATTATTAGAACTAAAAAATATGAATTTCCATAATTAAAGTGTTGAAAACGATCTTGACGGAATTGAAATTAAAACATACGTGAAGATGGAGAGCGAAGAGGATATCCTAGAAATATAAATTAGGAAGGATTTAATTAAGAAATGAAGGATTTATGGAGGTTTTGCTCAAGAACGATGAAGAACTAAATATGAACGATGAAGAACGCGAAGAACGATTAAATAAAGTGAGGTTTTGATCTTATTTTGATTTGTTGTAAAGTGAAAAGGTGTTTGTGAGTAAAGTGGAGTGGAGTTGGACGTGAGTTTATAGACAAATAAAGGTGTTGAGTTTTAAAATTGTTGTTCCGTAATTGACTCGCGTTTAATAATTATTTTACGGTAAACGATTAAATATAATTAACGATAAAGTTAATTACACCCAATATCTAGATATTAAGATATTGTATTCAAAAGTAATGAAATATCAAGTCCTATTAGAGGACTTTTGAGCCGTGTGGAATGGTGAGAAAACGGGTCTGATTTCGAGCGTTTTGCGTAATTTTCGTTAATTGATCGATAAAGCGAATAGTGATCTAGATATTATGCTATTGTAATCAAAAGTAATCAAAATATCAAGGCTATTAGAGGACTTTAAGGAGCCGTGTGGTTTGAGGTGATTCGGGTCTGTTTTTGCTCGATTTGCGTAATCTCCGTTGAAGGATCGATAAAGTAACAAATATCTAAGATATTTGTATTATTTTAATCGAATCAATTAAAATATCCAATCGTGAGTGGAAAACGATGACATGGCCGCGTGACTCATGCCAAAGTCGAGTTTCGAGTTTGTTGCGCGCTTTACGATGCGTCGGGAATAGTTAAATGACGATTGGTTAAAAACCGTAAAAGTTATTCTTTAAATTCCAAATAAATTCAAAATAATTATATTAAATTATGATAAATCTTTATAAATCTAAATAAAAATAAATCAAAAATATAATTTTTTTTTAAATAAAATTTCGGTCTTCAAAATTGTAAGACGAGTCGGGAAAAGTCAACGAAAGTCAAAATCGACTACAAAGTCGGAAAAAGTCAAAAATGACTTAAAAGTCCAGAAAAGTTTAAGACGACTTTAAAAGTCAAGAAAAGTCAATGACAACTTTAAAAAGTCAAGAAAAAGTCAAAGACGATTTAAAAGTCAAGAAAAGTCAAAGATGACCAAAAACGGTCTTTTCATGAAATCTCTCAAAAGTTCTAAATACGAACGCGGAATTTCAAAATAAGACTCGGAACAAAAATTCCTATATTAAAACTTAAGTTCTACTGAAAAGTATCCATAAGCTATTGCTTAAACAAATTGGGTACTTTTCGGGTTGTTACAATCACCCCTACTTTTAAAAAGTTTCGTCCTCGAAACTTAGAAGAAGGAACGTAACATATATGTAGGTCTATTTCAAAACTGTTAAAAATTATTTTTGTAATAAAATACGGGGTCTTATCTACGGAACGGCAGGTTCTCGTCAGCATCAAGAATATCGATAGAAGGTACGAAATCTTCGAACGGTTAAATCGAATAGAAAGAGGAAAGAAAGAAGGAAATTTACCTCAAGCAAAGAGCTCGGGATATTTAGCTAATATTTTAGCTTCGGGTTCCCAAGTTTCTGATTCGACGTTTCCACAACGCAAAAGGATACGAACTAAAGGCACCACCTTGTTTCGGAGTTGTTTGTTAGCCCTTTCAAGTATACGAATCGGCCTTTCTTCCAAAGCCAAATTAGGTTCCAAGTCCAATACTTCTTCTTGAATAATATGACTCGGATCACTGATATACTTCTTCAATTGCGAAACATGGAACACATCATGAACTTTGCTCAAGTTCGGAGGCAATTCCAGACGATAAGCAACAGGACCAACTCTTTGAAGCACCCGAAACGGTCCAATATATTTAGGACTCAACTTTCCTTTCACTCCAAACCGTTTCACTCCTTTCATTGGTGACACTTTAAGAAATACCCGGTCTTCAACATCAAATTCAAGCGGTCGACGACGAACATCGGCATAGGATTTCTGTCTATCTTGCGCGGCCTTCATTCGCTCTCGAATGACTTGAACTTGATCAATCGTCTCAGTAACAATGTCGGGACTCAACATATGATCATCTTGCACTTGATCCCAACAAACAGGACTACGGCACTTCCTACCGTATAAAGCCTCGTATGGTGACATCTTGATAGAAGCATGATAACTGTTGTTATAGGAAAATTCCACCAAAGGCAAACTCTTCTCCCAAGAAGCATGAAAGTCCAAAGCACAAGCCCGAAGAAGGTCTTCTAAAGTTTGAATCGTTCTCTCAGTTTGACCATCAGTCGCGGCATGAAAAGCTGTGCTCATCAACAATTTACTACCCATGGCTTCTTGTAAAGCTGTCCAGAATCGGGAACTGAATCTCGGATCACGATCTGAAACTATATCTTTAGGAACTCCATGGTAACGTACTATCTCTTTCACATAAGCATCAGCTAAGACCTCTATATTCCAAGTTTCTTTGATAGGCACGAATCTGGCACACTTGGTTAGACGATCTACAATAACCCAGATAGCATCCTTTCCACTAGAAGTCTTAGGTAAGGCCATCACAAAGTCCATAGAAATAGACTCCCATTTCCACAGAGGAATTTCCAGAGGTTGTAGCAAACCTCCGGGTCTTTGATGTTCGATCTTCACCCTCTGACAAGTAAGACATTTGCTAACATACTCCTTCACTTCAATCTTCATCCTAGGCACCAAGAATTGTGGTCTCCAAATC
>JAIUZE010014895.1:0-28866 GCA_022085475.1 Heliosperma pusillum | reverse complement strand
TTATTAGTTTAATCATATTAATTTAAAATATCTAAAGTGAGTGGAAAAAGGTGACATGGGCGTGTGACTCATGCCAAAGTCGGGTTTCGGGTTTGTTTCCGGATTTTAGATGACTCGGGAATAGTTAAATGACGTTCGGGTTAAAACCGTAAAAGTTATTCTTTAATTCCAAATAAATTCAAAATAATTATATTAAATTTTCATAAATCCAAATAAATCTTAATAAAAATAAATTAAAAATATTATTTTTTTAAATAAAATTTCGGTTTCAAAATTACAAGGCGAGTCGGAAAAAGTCAACGAAAGTCAAAGTTGACTCAAAAACGGGATTCTCATGGAATCTCCCAGAAATTCCAAATACGAACTCGGAATTTCAAAATTCAACTTGAAACAATAAATTCTATTTTAAAACTTAAGTTTGCTGAAAAGTATCCGTAAAATATTTTCACTAGAAAAATAGGGTACTTTTCGGGTTGTTACAGTAGCACTTGGCATTGGGTCGTCTGTACGTCCAGCCATTTGTTATTTTAAGCAGTTATATCTGTATATATCGTATTCAAGAAACTGTGAAAAAGAAGAAAAATTATGATAAGTTTCATCGTTTTAAAATTAAGTCTCAAGCATTTATACAATTGACCTCCCTCAAGAATTATATAAATGATCCCAAGACTCAATTTCTGTAAATTGATAAGCCAACCTTTTGGCTAATTCTACCTTTAGAAATCTCGGTCGATAAATTTCTGTAAATTCTATCTTATAGTCCATTATAATCCCGAGATATTACTCGTACTATAATGTGGAGATAAAATAGGTCAACACTCACTACTTACCCAATGTAGAAGGGGTCATATTATGACTTCCGACGAAGAAGGGGTTCATAGAAGTTTTTCCTATAAAGACTAATCTCAATTTTCATTTTAGAGGAAGATCCCATCATCTTAAGTTTAATTCATTTTAAGTGAACAAATTCTAGCATTTCGTGAATGATTTAGACTAAGGTGATCGCCCTATGAACGAGTGACATCTGTATGTCTATGATGAAAATTCAAACTATATGATACATTTTTCATGCATTTTAGGTGGTTTGGTTTAGGCGGAATATGATGCAGTTATTTAACATGTGAATGAAAAACAAAAGAACGAAAAATACGTAAACTATTACAACGGTCCTAGTGTGGCCTATCTACCAAAATGAACAGTAAATACAAGTTTGGAATCCATCCTTATGGACCCGAGAAGCTTGACTTTGTCTCATCTTGGTCCATGTAGCGGGAGTGAGCATCCGATCTCCGTCTCTAGTCTTCTTAAAATTACATTTAAAAATTACAAAATAAACCTATTTACATTCTAATTCCAAAACATAATTAAAAGAAAAATAAAAGGAGATTCGAGATCTCAAAATTACATCCAAACCATGTTTTCATCATTACGAAAACATGATTAACTAAAGCCACACTAGGTATTACATTTTTCAACCAATTGCAAAAATACGTAAAATAAACCATTCATTCATTCATTCAACACAAAAATGCATCAACTATATAAATTAATACTACAAAACATTATTCATTAATTATGTTGATTAATTATCCAAACCACCATTCAAACCGATCAAAATTATGTGACAATTCCTTAATTGCTCACAACCATTTTTAATCTTCCATAATCCATTTTATTTTAAACCTTTTTAAAATAATCGGGTATCATTATTGTGAACCTTTTCACAATAACAAACAAACAAACATTATCTATATAATGTCAAAAAAAAAACAAACAAAATTTTTTTTTTTTTTTCTTCTACGGGACACTGTTCACGTGAACAGTACCAGTACCCAAATTTTTTTTTTTTATTTGATTCTTCTTCTCACGGTTTTATCCAAAAGAAAAAACCGAAAAAGACAATAAAAATAAAAAAAAAACTGCTGTACACAGCAAAATTAAAAAAACAGAAACCTTTTTTTTTTTTTTTTTAAACAGCAGCAGTGAACAGTTACCGGGCTGCACAAAAAAATTTCGGTGTTGCCAATATCGCTAGATCGGTACAAATTTCAATATCTAATCGTTATTAAAATTGATTCAAACTAGATTATTCAATTTAACCTTTTAAAATGAACATCTAAATCATGATTAAATCGATTATCCTTATATTCATTTAATCACAATCGCTTTGAACATCATTAAATTGAATCATTATTCAAAAATCATCAATTTAAAACAATGAATCCGAAAATAATAGCAACAACAAAATCAAAACAATTCCATCTTATTTTAATTTATTCCTTATCAAATTAAAACAACCACAAATTTATTATATTGAATTTTAACCTATTAAAATAACAATATCAATAAATCAACAATGGAAAAATAAAACCCTAAAAAAAAAACACACACGGCTACAACAATAAAAAACAGCCGTGACTATATTTTTTTTTTCGGTAAAATCAAAATTTTTTTTTTCTCAAATTTATATTTCATAAAAATGAAAAACATATAATATAATTTTGTAGCCAAAAGCTTTGATACCACTTGTGGGAAATAATAACCTGTTTACATCACCTTAAAATTTAGGATTATAACAAAATTATATAATATGAAATTGCAAGTCATAGATATGAAAACGATACAAATGTAGAGAAAATGAATTAAACCTTTGGTCCTTAGCAAAATCGGCCTAAGAACAGATATCAAAATAGATATCCTCCTAATTGTCTCACCCAAGATAGATCGAGATATGCCTTTCTCCTTTGCTAGAAAGATCGATTCAAAGTTACTGTTAACTTTTTAGGTTTTGTGTTTAGTGTGTGATGGAGGCACAAGTTGAGAGAGTAAAAATTAGGTTAGAAATTTTTCCTTCCTCTCCTCTTGTTCACGGCTCCCTTAGGTTAATAATGAGGAGATTTAGTCTCCTCAAATAACTACCCATTGACCGGAAAAACCTGAGTGTATCTGGACACTTTTTCCGGTCATTTTAGCTTCTAATATAATGTAATATATTATAATCGTCATTAGTCAAAGACCGACATTATAATACATCATTAATTATAAATATCCGTATATTTATAATTTTCCAATTAATTATAACGGTTTATATTTAATTAGCTTACATTATATACAACAATTACATATAACATTTTATATTCAATTTACGAATTACAGTTAATTCGTCTCAGCTAAATTTATTTAATCATTATTAAATAATTATATCATCATCACATTGACTAACCTTTTAGTCAAAAACACCGACTAACCTTTTAGTCATTTAATAAGGCATCAATATGATTATTTTCTCAAATAATCACATTTCTCAATCACATCCTTTAGGTGTGACTTTTAGGGACGAGTTGATCACCGCCATCTGTATGACGATAACGTCAAACTTATCTAGCTAGCCAACCGTTATCGATAAACGTTAATCAACTGATTACAATACAAAGTATACCCTGTGAACCTACAGAGATTTATTTATGTTATTGCACTAACTGTGGAGGACACAGGCTCCAACAGGATTTGTGTTCCTTTAATTGCATTTTACTTCCCGATTTCATGTGCTATGAATGTCGATCTCATTTTGCAGGAATTAAGGCGGAAATGAAGAAATCGGGGCATAAAGGCCTTGCATAAGAAGAAATGAAAAGAGAGGTATCAGGTGGGGCAGGTCGGTCCACCGACCGGCGGTCGACCACACAGCTCGGATAACAAATCCCACAAAGAGAAGAAAAAAAAAAAGAGAAAGAAAAAATAGGCCAGGTAGCGCCGGCCGGGCACCCGGCGGCCGTCCCACTACCCGGCCAGCGCATCATCAGAATAGAATGAAAAAAAGCTTGAAGATCTTGGCGTGTTCCAGGCCGGCCATATGGCCGGCGGCCGTGCACCCGGCTTGGACCCCCTTTCCTATACTTAAAATAGTTTTTGGAGAGGAAGGGAAGGAAGAGTCTGATGTGCTCCAGGCCGGTCAGAGGGCCGGCGGCCGGGCATCCGGCCAGGAACACAAGGCCGCATTTCCACTTTACACTTCCATTTCCACTTTACCCTCTGGCTAATTTTTTTAGGCAGCCTTTTTATTAACTCTTAACACAAAACCCTGGAATATTTGTAATCTTTAATACTCACTAATTACTCTCTTAATCGTTCCTTAATTAAGCTTAGTTTCTAAATTCAAGTCACTAGATCTAGTATCTCTTAGTAAAACTATCATAGTCTTGGGTTTGTATTGAAGATTTTGGGTGAAGACATTCCCCCTATTTCATTAATACAAGTATTGTTGGTATAAATTCTTCATCTTTTAGTTGTTTATGCAATTTATTTCATTTCAAGTCAATTATTTCTCATTTGATTGTTAGAATTCTTCATTTCCAAAGTATGATGTTCATCTCCTTATTCTTATTATTTAGTTGCTTGATTTCTCTCAACATGAGTTAGTAATCTCCCTCTAGGGTTTAGGGGGAGCCTAAGGGAGGATTATGTGGGAGAATTGGTTGAGTAATTAGTAAACTCGTGGTGATAATTAGAGTATTACCCATATGCAGACTAGGTGTTCGATGAGTTGTATACGAAAGTTACACACTTTGTCGAGTATTGTTTGATTATCTCTTAAGCGACGACGGTAGATATGATTAGACTAGTGTTTATATGAGTAATTTGAAACATATGCGATAGCTTTGTTGAAGATTATTAATTGTTAAGACATTAGCAATTAATTCTACTCAAACTTATTATCCACTTGCTAAATACTTGACTAATCTATTGCTCCCCCTAAGGTGAACCCTTTACCTTAGTTTTTCATAAATTGTTTTTTAACCCTATCATTTTAGCGATTTGTTGCATCTTGTAATTCGTAGTTAATCATCTCATTCAACTCTTGTTACGCTAAAATAGGACGTGATCAAACTTGTAGTTGAGCCCTCCATCCTCGTGGATTCGACCCCTATATACTACTTATATTGGGTTTATCTTTGATGTGTGAATTGACGACAAATTACTCTTCATCAAATGGCGTCTTTGACGGGGATGGCGTTAGGAAACTCATAGTTTCTTTTGTGTCTTAGATTTAGTCATAGTTACTTATTGCTGATTTTGTTGGTGTTTAGTTGCTTGACTATTTGTAGAGTGCCTTGAATTATTGTCTTTCCCTAGTGTTCCCAAAACACATTAGGAGTCTAACTTGTTTTTTAGTTGCTTTTGAGTGCATGCCTAGGGGTGAAGGGTCGTTCTTGAGCCATCCAGAGACCGAAAGGTTGTTTAGGACTCTAAGAGCTAATACACTTGCTCGAGAAAGGAATTTAACAATGGTTAGGCGTCAGCAAGCCAATACTTCTACCGCTTCTACATTCACTCCAACAACCGATCACCCACAAAAAGACACCATTGAACCCACATTCGAAAACCCCTTCTACAATACTCTACAAAACACACCACCAAATTCACCACCTACAACACCTCAACAAAAAAACGAACCACAAATGACTACTATACGTGACCGTAACCGACCCAATCATGATGATACCCAATCCCCAATCAATTTCGGTGTTTTGGCCCCAAATAACTTCGAGATACACCCGGCTCAAATGAGTTCGATTGATCGGGATAGGTTTGGAGGTCATCCCGATGAGGATGGTCATGCTCACTTGAGGAAGTTTAAGAGTAGGGTAGCAATCTTGAAGAGAAATGGTGTGCCCGAGGAGACCCTTTACCTAATGTTGTTCCCATTTTCTCTTAAAGACTGGGAGGAGAGGTGGTTGAATAACCATCCTCCAAACACTTTTACTATTTGGGATGCCTTAGCTAAGGCGTTTCTAAGCAAGTATTAGCCCGCCCCAAAAACGACAATTCTAAGGAATGAGATAACAACCTTCCAACAAGAGGATGGAGAATCCTTGGGAGAGGCATGGGATCGATTCATTGATATACTTGCCCATTGCCCTCATCATGGCATAGCGGATTGGTATGTCACTCAAACATTCTTTCAAACTCTTCTCCCCCAAACCAAGGCTATGGTGAATGCATCCGCGGGGGGAAGCTTCGATCATTTGAATGACCAACAAGGGTCGGTTTTGATTAAAAAAATGGTTGAGTCGGGGGCTAGCTATGGAACTAGAGGAAATAGCTTGAGGAAGAGTTTGAAATACCCAAGTGAGAACTTTTCAAATGCGGAAACTAATGCCAAGATTGACTTGCTCACACAAACTTTTACCAAGGGTTTAGCCGAGATTTAAAAGGCTCACAATCAAAGTCAAGGCCATCATGTGAATGAAGCTAGTGGGTCTTATGCACCTCCCATGGTGGAAGCTTATCAAACCCCTACTTGTGAAATTTGCAATGCGTATGGACACACTTTTGAAGTTTGTGGGAATAATGTGTCATATAACAATGAAGGAGGGAGTGACTTTCAACATGTGAATGCCTTTGAAGGGGTCAACAACAACCCACGGCCCTCAAAGCCTCCCTTCCAAAACCAAGGTGCTTACAATCCCAACTCCAACTTCTATAATCCGTGTTTGAAACGTCACCCAAATATGAACTATAAAAGCCAAAATGTGTTAAACCCTCAACACTCACAAGCTCCAACTTCCAACCTTCCGAGTATTTCCCAACCTAGAGGCAGAGGTCAATTTCCAAGAGGAAACAACAACAACCAATTCAACATAACAACTCACAACTAAGCCAAGGTCACAACCAATTTCAAAACCAAAGTTTCAATGATCAAGGTTACAACACTCATGGTAACTTTCAAAATCAAGGGAATTGGAATCAAGGTCAAGGTAATTAGAGCCAAAACCAAGGGAACTCAAATTTCAACAACCAAGGCTAAGGTAATTTTTACCAAGGCAACCAAAACAACCAAGCAAGGCAAGGGTTCCACGAACAATCTTTCCAAGGCCAAGGGCCAAATTCCAACCACAACAATGAAGGGCCGAACTTCAATGGTCAAGGTTCAAGAGGAGAATAAGGGAATTATAACAACAATCAACAAGGAAACTATAACAACAACCAACAGGGAAATTTCAACGTTCAAAGGAACAACAATCAAGGTTCAAGTTGTCGTAATGACTATGAATTTGCACTCCCTTTGACCAACCAACCTCACTAAGAGAATGATCCTTCCATGAGTGATGTTTTGCAACTTGTCAAGAACATGGAGATCCAAAATAACTTAGCCTTTCAAAATGTCACTAATGCTCACAAGAAAGAAGTGAGGGAATTGGAAGCAAGGTTGGCTTCTCAAGCTTTGAGAAATCCTCAAAGGGCTCCGGGAGGTCTTCTTGCTCAAGGAAAAAGCTCCAAGGATGCTTCCTCAAATCACCAAGTATGTTCGGTGACTTTGAGGAGTGGGCTAGTTCTCGACAACCCTTACATGGACATGGTAAATGATGAAGCTCCATATGAAGAGCATGTTGAGGAAGGTGAAGAAATTGAAGAGCCCGTTTTGACTCCCGCCTTGGAGTTGAAAGATGATGACAAGGGAAAGGGTAAAGTTGATGGAAGCTCAAGCCTTGACAATCAACCCAAGGAGGGTGAAGATGAATATGTTGAAAGCGTGCCTTATGAGAAGGAGATGAGCAAGGAGGCCAATGATGAAGGAGTAGTGGTGCAACCAATAGCAAATGCTAAGGTAACAAATAAAACTCCCATTCCAAAGGTATCTCCCGATTCTCCACTTGTTGTTTTCGATATCCCCTACCCTTCTAGAGCATTAAAGACAAAGGAAAACTTCAAGTTCACCCAAATCTGAAAAATGCTTGAGGGACTTGAAGTAACCTTGCCTTTCACCGAGGTCATATTAAACATACCCACTTACTCAAAATTTCTTAAGGACATCTTGAGTCACAAGAGGACATTGGGTACCCAAGATTTTATGGTTATGAGGGCGGAGTGTAGTGCTCTCCTCATAAATCCTAACTCTTTCAAAATGCCTAAAACGCTTGGGGATCCCGGAAGTTTCTCAATCCCTTGTGTAGTAGGGGGTGTCCTAATTTCAAGGGCAATGTGTGACAATGGTGCAAGTGTGAGTGTCATTCCTTTGACGATTGCAAAAAGAATTGGGCTTGATAGCTTGACCCACACTTCTATGACTCTCCAACTAGCGGATAGGTCCGTTAAGCAACCTTTGGGAATGCTTCAGAACATACCGTTAAGGTTGGCAAGTTTTTGATCTCCGCAGATTTTGTTGTTCTAGATATCCCGGAGGATAGCCACACTCCCATCATCCTCGGTAGGCCCTTTTTGGCCACCGGAGAAGTCCTCATTGATGTGAGGGAAGGGCGGCTAACCTTTAGGGTGGAGAACGAAACCCTTGATTTTAATCTTCTTCATTTAATGAAGGGCCCGATGTTTCATAAAGCTTGCTCCATAGAAGCCATAGAAGAAGTGCTTGCAAAGGTACATGAAGAAGAGACTCTACAAATGGGAGACGGCCTTCTCCCTCCAAAGGTACAACTCAAGCCCTTACCTCCCTCACTTAAGTACTCCTTTTTAGGTGAGGGAGAGACTTATCCCGTTATTATAAATGCTAATTTGAGTGAGCACCAAGAATTTGAACTATTGAAAGTCTTGAAAACTCATAGGCGCTCACTTGGATATAGCATTGACGATATCAAAGGCTTAAGTCCTAATCTTTGCATCCATCGGATAGTCTTGGAGGAGGGTAGTAAGCCAAAAGTGGATGGGCTACGTAGGTTGAACCCTAAGATGGCGGAGGTAGTGAAAACCCAGGTCATGAAGTTAGTTGAGGCTGACATTATTTATCAAATCACCGATAGTTCGTGGGTGAGTCCCGTGCATGTAGTACCCAAGAAAGGAGGGGTGACTATGCTGGAACAAGAGGATGGGACTTTCCTCGCTTCTAGGCCCGTGACTGGGTGGCGGATGTGCATTGATTATCGCAAATTAAATACCGCCACCCTCAAAGACCACTACCCTATCCCCTTTATAGACCAAATGCTCAAAAAACTAGCCGGGCATTCCTACTACACGTTTCTTGATGGTTATTCCGGGTTTTTCCAAATACCCATACACCCGGAAGACCAAGAAAAGACCACCTTCACTTGCCCCATTGAAGTGTATGCTTATAAGAGGATGCCCTTTGGGCTTTGTAATGCTCCGGGGACATTTCAAAGATGCATGACGACAATTTTTGCTGATTTTCTTGAGAAAAGTATGGAAGTCTTCATGGACGATTTTAGTGTCCATGGAGACTCGTTTGATCTTGGGTTATTGAATTTTTCTAATGTCTTGAAAAGATGTGAGGAGCACAACCTCGTCCTAAATTGGGAAAAACGCCACTTCATGGTGGAGGACGGGGTTATGCTTGGTCACATCGTGTCTAAGAGAGGAATAGAAGTTGATAAGGCTAAGTTTTCGTTGATAGAGAACTTGTCACCCCCCTAAAAATGTGAAGGGAGTGAGGAGCTTTCTAGGCCATGTGGGCTTCTACCGACGTTTCATTAAAGATTTCTCCAAAACTGCCAAGCCTTTGACTTCTCTTCTTCTCTAGGACACCCCATTTGTATTTGGTGATTCTTGATTGAGTGCTTTATCTAGGTTGAAAGAGGTCCTTGTGACGGCTCTCTTAATCCGCTCACCGGATTAGAGCCATCCCTTTGAAGTAATGAGTGACGCCTCCGATTATGCGGTCAGGGCGGTACATGGGCAAGTAGTGGACAAAACGCACCATGTCATCTACTACACTAGCAAGACTCTAGATCAAACTCAAGTCAATTACTCTACAACGGAGAAATAAATGTTGCCTATTGTGCATGTTGTGGAAAAGTTTCGGCAATACTTTGTTTGTTCTAAGGTAGTAGTGTACTCGGATCACACCGCCTTGAGGCAATCTTGGTGAAGAAAGATGCAAAACCAAGACTCTTGAGGTGGGTCCTATTACTTCAAGAGTTCGACTTGGAGATTAGAGACAAGGCTGGTGCGGAAATTGTTGTTGCCGACCACTTATCTAAGTTGACTACCGAAGATCATGGATTGAAAGATGAGAGTGGCCCAATTAATGAGTGGCTAAGAGAATATATCTTGATGATGATTAGTGGAAAGTCACCATGGTTTGAGGACTTGGCAAATTTTATTGTGAGTGGGTTCATTCCAGAGGAACTAGATGCTAAAGGCACAGTTGAAAAACTCTTTCTTGGGGATCGTCTTCTCGAGGAAGAGTCTTGTTTGTAAATTCTTATACTTTGATAGGTTTGGTGGAGTTCCTCAATAACCACCAATTTGTATATAACATGCATTTTAGGAGTAGTTGTGAGGATTTAGGATTGCATACTCGGGTAACAAGGTCTTTGGTGGGATTGAAACAATTGTAGTCGGGTTTAGCTTGAAACCGTCTCGTTGGGAAATGATGATTGAGTCAAGAATGTTGGTGACTTTGGAAATTTTTCTAGTGAAAAAGAAGGGGAGGAGAATAAGGGAAGAGTGCTCCAGGCCGGGCACCAGGCAGTCAGTGCTCCAACCGGCCCAGAGCACTCCAGAAGGAAAACTTTGCAAAATGAAGATTTGAAGAACAGGTGCTCCAGGACGGGTACCCGGCGGCCGGTGTGCCGACCGGCCCAGAGCACATCAGAGAGGAAAGTTCGAAAAAAAAAAAAAATTGACTTGTGCTCCAGACCGGGCACCCGACGGCCGGTGTGCAGACCGGCCTAGAACACATCAGAGGCTTTAAACTTGTCCTCTCCTTCATTCTTCGTCTTCTATTTTTCTTCTTCTTTCCTTCCTCTAACTCCACAAAAACTTCCCCAAAATCACGACATAATCCACTAAATCTTCATTAAACTTCTCCTATGAGACGGGATACCAAGGACACTCATGAGTATTATCCCTTAAATCCAAATATTCATCATTTTATATTTATGTATGCATTTAGATACTTGTAATATATTCTAGATTCGTTATCCATTTAGTTGCATTCATTTATGCTTGCATTCGAGTTTAATTTTGTAAAATATCGTCACATGTTAAATCTTGCATCCATATAATGTACTTTGCATTGTATTCCTTTCTTGCATCCATAAAAAGAAAATGAGAAAGAAAGAAATAATCAAATACAAAAGAGGAAAATGAAGTGTAAAACAAAATAGAATAGAGATTAAGTTTGGTGAAATAAAGGGTTGAATAAGTTGCTTTTAGATCCAAATTTTGAATTTTTTATCATGAGAAAGTTCTTGTTGGCAATCAAAGGCCAAAATATTGAAGGATCCTTGCCTTTCTTTTTGGATATTATTGACGGTTTGGTTAGGATGTGACTTTCTACTCTTTTGAGCTACACATCTCCTAAAATCGGTGCTTGCACCAACCGCTTTCTCACCCTTTACCTAAGCCCCATTACAACCCTATTTGACTCGTATTTGTGCATCATGTATAATTTCTTAGACGGACAAGTTGGCGGGAGCACCACATTTACTGCGGGCATGTATCGCAAGTCGACCTAGGAGAGTGATTTTTGTTACTTTGTACATAAAATTGCCCGTTCTTTTAGTGAGTGTCGAGTGAAAATCGTAAGAGTCGGTCTTGGTGTCCTTGTTGGGTCGAAGGCTCAATTTTGAGCCAAATCGTGTGTAGTCTTTTAAATCTTGGGAGTAAAGCCTAGTACTTCCCCCTTTTCCCGCTTAGAATCCGTTTCTAGGCACCGTTACTGTTTTTGTTGGTCATTTTGGGTTTGATTTTGAGGCTTGGCATAGCGGTGAAACTATGAGTCGGGATCCTCCAACAAAGCTCCTATGTGCTAACTTCTAAAACCCGCTTAGATGAGGAAAGCGGTTTAACTCTTCATGGTGCATCCTATGTGTTGATTTATGCTTTATTGTTGGATGTGTCAAAAATTTTCCGCAAGACCCTACTTGCCTTGCAAGGAGGTACTCTACCTCATGAGTATCTCGTTGTGATTTGAAGGGACGGAGGAGGCTTGCAGCAGGAGCAAAGGGAGAAGGCAGGGCAATGATCAGCAATGGGAACAAGGGGCAGGCCAAGGGAGGTCAAATGATAACTACTGATAGCCGGGGAGGTTCTTTGTTGATACTCAAGGGTCAGTCAGGGGGCAGGGTATGGGTAGCCAAGGGGAGGTCTTCAGTCAAGGGGTTGCTAGCCAAGCCAAGGCCAGAATAGAGGACAATGATAGCCAGGACACGAGCCAAGACATGAACAAACTCAGCCAAAGACAAACCCACCAACACCAAAAAAAAAACCTACAAAACCAACCAGCAGGAGCCACTTGGGGGAGGCACAACTGTCACCACACCTTGAACCACCTGTTGCCACCATGACAAGCTAAAACCTTACCAATCTAAGTCCAGAAAAGTCGTCGGGAACCAGTCCCATATCACACCACAACCACCTTAAAAATCCAAATCAAATCAGCAGGAAAAGCAGAAAAGCATAAAGGAGTTTTACCACTTTTGGTTAGACATTGAGAGACCATCTCAGAAAGTCTTTTGATTGTCTTACCTAGTCTTAGAAAACCAGCAGAAGAAGGTCAATGGAGCATTAATGAGGCTCGTCCACAAACTCCAAGCCAACACCAAACATCAAACACAAGCTGAAGCATGTCACTGTCACAAGCCTGCACTTTTGTCTGTTTTACTATTTTCTTTTATATTTTCAGTCTGTATTTGTTAGCCAGTAGTTTGTTGTATTCCAGTAGTTGATCCTGGCCCTTAGATAGATTCTAGGGTTTGTATCAATCAACTTGAGGCCTATATAAGGACCTTTGCTCTTTTGTAAGAAGGCAGTTATTGAATGAATGAAAAACCTGAGAATTCTTCTCATTTCTAAAATCTTTTCAACTTGTGCATTGCTGTAGTTGAGATTCAGGCCCGGTAATACCCTGTGCTAGGCTGTGGGTATTGATCAAAGTCTGTGGGCACGTTAAACCTCCCTGTAATCAGATTGTGGGTTGTTTGCTTGTTGTTTGGCTCAAGGTTATTCACATGTGCTAGGCTATGGTGAGTAGGCTTACTCAGTTCAGTTTGTTGTCTAGTTTCCTGTGTTGAGCTGTGGGAACTGGCTAACATCCATACCCCTTGTGCCTAGTCTGAGTCTGAGAGTCACATTGTGTCAATTCATACAAAACCCCTACTATATCACTGCAAATTTGGTTAACAGAGCTTTGGTTGTGAGTTTATTATTTCCCTGACTACAACAAAAACACAAAAAAAATATCCCAATGAGTGAAGAGAGGCTTGCAGGTATTGAAGGAAAGGTGGACCAGTTAGCAGGTACTGTCAATGTGGTGCTAGCTGCTCTAAACACTGTCATAGAGAACATCCCACACCGAGTAAGGGGAAGACCACCCCCTAGAGGTAGAGGCAGAGGTCGTGGCCACATGGGCATGGGAAGGGGTCAGCCCCTGCAGGAGGAAGAAGGATCAGACTCAGGATAAAGCAACACTACTTATGAGGAGATTCATTCCAGATCACACTGACAAGCATCTTAAGGTAGAAATTCCTGAATTTTCTGGTAGTTAAAACCCTGATGACCTACTAGAATGGATTAGGGATGTTGAAAAGGTGTTTTTATACAAAGGTTACACTGATGTTAAGTCATTTAAAGTTGTTGTGTTAAGACTGAAAGGGCATGCATCCTTATGGTTTGATAATTTGAAACACCAAAGGATTAAGGAAGTGAAACAACCCCTTAGGTCTTGGTCAAAACTTAAAAAGAAAATGCCAAGTAAGTTTGTAACCAAAGACTACACCCAAGACCTGTTAATCAAACTATCTAGACTAAAACAAGAAGAGAGGCATGTAGAAGCATACCTAAGGGACTTTGAACAATTGACTCTCCAGTGTGAGGTCAATGAGAAACCTGAACAAAGGATTGACAGATTCTTACAGGGTCTAGATAAGAGCATTGCTGCTAGGGTCAGAATGCAACCCTTATGGTCTTATGATGATGTTGTCAACCTAGCATTAAGAGTTGAGAAGATGGATAAGACCAAACCAGCTGTGTCTAAACCTGCTGCTAGACCTGTGTACAGACCTTATAGTGGTGTTAAACTTGGGGAGGACCCTAAGACAACCACCCAGTCTACCACAGACAAGGAAACGGGAGTTGTGAACTCCAAACCTAACCCCACCCCAACTGAGAACAAGATCAGGTGTTTCTAGTGTCAGGGCTATGGCCACTTTAGGAAGGACTGTCCTTCTAAGAGAACCATGACACTCATGGAGGTAGAAGAGTAGGAGAGGGAGGGACTAGTTGAGTACGAGGTTGATGAAAGTATGGTGTTAGAAGAGGTAACAGTTGAGGAAGAACCAGTGCAGGACTTAGTTATGGCTCATCCTGATACAGGCCACAACTTAGTCCTATGGAGGTTCATACACTCCCAACATGCCCCATTGGAGGATGTGACAACACCAAAATGTGTCGTGTTTAGTAGTGTTTATTAGGTCCGTTTAATGTACTTTTTACGGGTCGTTAGCATCGTTTTATGCTAACCTTAGTCCTTGTAGTTATGTTGTTATTTGGTATTTTTAAGTCAAGTTTTAGAGTCAAGCCCGGAAGTCAACTAAAGTCAAAGTCAAACCCGAGACCCGAGACCAAACTCGACAATTGGAGTGGGCGAGGAGCAAATTATCAATGCAAGAAAAGCAAGTCCAAAGGGTCAATGGAAGTCAAGGCAAGACTAGCATTTAAAGGGGTCAACGAAAGTCAAGGCGAGCAATCAAGAGTAAAAACTGGCAGCTTAAAACGCTGTCAGTGTCACCAGAACGCTGCCAGCGTCCGTGGGCGCTACCAGCGTCCTGGCCTGGGACACGTGTTTCTTCATTTTTCGTCTTGTCATTTTGAGGCCCATTTCTCGAAGGCCCTAGGTTTCTAATGCAAGGGTATAAAAGAACCAGATTTTAGAGAGTGAAATTCCATAACATTCCACAACAAAGCACAAATCACATTGGAATTCTCTCATTTTTGGTTCTTCATTTTAGCCTGTAACTTTGAGTTGAACTTTATTATTTGGGTTGTAATTCTTGATTATGGGTAGCTAATCTTCTATTTCTTAGTGTAATTGGAATAAGTTTTCCTCTTTTAGCATTGTAAGACTCTTTGAACCTCTTCTTCTTTAGTTAATACCATTTTCTCATGTTTATTTTCCATTGTTGAATGAATTATTGTTGAGAATAACCATCTTAGCAAGTTGTTTGTTTAATTAGTGCTTTGTCTAGATAATTTTGGTTAATTTGTCTTGATATTGTTGAAGAAACCTTGAAAGATTGCAACTTTGGTTTAAAGTTGGAATCTTTGGACTGGAATTTGGTTTATTGTGTGGTTAGAACATGGTTTAGTGTTTTATTACATGATTCTAGCTTGTTTCATTGGTTTTGTTCATAAAGCTTGCATCTTTGATTAGGGCTCATGTTTTAGTGAGTGTAAATTGGGTTGTAAAAGGTCATCCTTGGTTGAGTTAATCCTTGTTGACTAATTTCTTAGAAACTTGTATTAGATAACTAGAGAAGAGAGGAAAGGAAGAGTTTTTACTTTGCTAATTGTTGGGAACTTGGGAAAATTACACTAAGTTAGTATCTTTATATTTGAATATTTGAATCTTCAGTACGTGTTGGTTATTTTAGACTTGTTAGTCAATTTCTCAAATCAAACTTTCTCTATATGTGTTATCCTACATGTTTTTGTCATTGTTAATATCATAGTTTGTAATTAATTTAAGTTTGTGGCTTAATTAGTGTCTTAATTAGTGATTAGAGTAAATAGTTAGTAATTAGTTTTGTTAATTGGTTTTAGCAAGAGTCTAGATTAGTTAATTTAGTTAATCCCGCCTTCTCTTGGGTTCGACCTTATTCTTACCATTTACTACCTTTATTTAAGATAGTTTGTATTTGTTTAAGAGATATAAATTGTTATTTGACCATAGCTAATTAGCGAAATTAACGACACGTGAAATAAGCTCGTCAAATTTGGCGTCGTTGCCGGGGTCATGCAGTCCCAACATGCCCCATTGGAGGATGAACAGAGGTCTTTGATATTCAGGAGTAGATGCACAATCCAGGATAGGGTCTGTAACTTGATAATTGATTGGCGAAGTTGTACTAATGTAGCTTCCATCACCCTAGTAAACAAGTTAAGCTTAGTTACTAAAGAACATCCACACCCCTACAAACTGAGGTGGCTTAACAAGGGGGCTGAGGTGAGGGTTGATAGACAGTGCTTAGTCCCATTCTCTATTGGGAAGATATATACAAGGATGAGATGTTATGTGATGTGGTTCCTATGGATGCTTGCCATCTGTTGCTAGGAAGACCTTGGGAGTTTGACATGAACACAACTCACCAGGGAAAGGATAACACTTATAGTTTCAGACTTAGGGGAAAGAAGATCACTTTGACACCCCTGCCACCCAACCAGAGGAGTTATGGGAGCCCTAATATGCCAGAAGAAATCAATGGAGTGCTGTTCTTATCTGACGCAGCCATGATAAAGGAGATGAAGCAACAACAACCCATAATCATCTTGCTGTATAAGGAGGTTGTAGAAGGGGAAGGCTCCAAGTTACCTGCAGAAGTTGAGCCTTTAATCTTGAGGTACAAGGAGGTCTTTCCAAGGGAGTTACCAGATGGGCTACCACCCCTAAGGGGAATTGAGCATCACATTGATCTAGTCCCAGGTTCTGTGCTGCCAAACAAACCAGCTTATAGAAGTGATACAGCTTCTACCAAGGAGCTGCAGAAGTAGATTGAGGAACTCATGAGCAAAGGGTTTGTGAGGGAGTCCCTAAGCCCGTGTGCTGTACCTGCTCTGTTGGTGCCTAAGAAGGATGGCACCTGGAGGATGTGCATTGACAGCAGGGCAATCAACAACATCACAGTCAAGTATAGGTTCCCCATTCCAAGGTTAGATGATATGCCTGATGAGCTGAGTGGAGCTCAGATGTTTTCAATGATTGATCTAAGGCAGGGATACCATCAGGTGAGGCTCAGAGAAGGGGATTAATGGAAGACTGCTTTTAAGACAAAGCATGGGCTGTATGAGTGGCTTGTGATTCCTTTTGGGTTGTCCAATGCACTTCAGTAAGAAACTGAATGGAGCAAAGCTCAAGTACTCTACCTATGACAAGGAGTTCTATGCTATCATAAGGGTACTCATGCAATGGGAGCACTACCTGAAGCCAAAGCCCTTTGTCCTACATTCAGATCATGAGGCATTGAAGTATATTAGTGGCCAACACAAGCTAAATCACAGGCATGCCAAATGAGTGGAGTTTCTACAATCCTTCACATTCTCTAGCAAATATAAGGAAGGGAAGCAAAATGTTGTGGCAGATGCCTTGTCAAGAAGGCACTCCTTATTATCAGTCATGGAGCAGAAACTCTTAGGCTTTGAATTCTTGAAGGACTTGTATAAGGAGGACCCTAACTTTGCTGAGGAATGGATCACACAAGCTGAAAAAAGAAGGGCTCAGGGGAGCAAGTATGTGTTGCAGGAGGGGTTCCTGTTCCAAGGGAACAAGCTATGCATTCCTAGGGGTTCTTACAGGGATATACTCATTAAGGAGGTACACTCAGGAGGCCTAAGGGGACATTTTGGGGTTCAAAAGACACTTGACATATTGCAGGATCAGTTCTATTGGCCAAAGATGATGGGTGATGTTAAGATTGTCCTCAGAAGGTGCTCAGTATGCCAGCAAGCCAAAATTTCTTTCCAAGTGGACCGTACATGCCACTGCCTGTGCCAAGCAAACCTTGGGAGGATGTGAGCATGGATTTCATTGTTGCACTGCCGAGGACCAAGAGAGGTAAGGATTCTGTAATGGTTGTTGTTGACAGGTTTAGCAAGATGGCTCATTTTGTGGCATGCAAGAAGACTGAGGATGCTGCAAGTGTTGCTGAGCTCTACTTGAAGGAGATTGTGAGGCTGCATGGGATTCCAAAGACCATAGTCTCAGACAGGGACACCAAATTCATGAGTTACTTAGACTCTTGAAGACAAAGCTGCTGTTCAGTACTTCCCACCACCCTCAGACTGATGGCCAAACTGAGGTCACAAACAAGACACTAGGGAGGATCCTAAGGTGCCTGGTTAGCAAGTCATTGAAGGATTGGGACCTGAAGCTAGCTCATGATGAGTTTGCCTTCAACAGGGCACCATTATCTTCAATAGGTCACAGCCCATTTGAAGTTGTCTATGTGGTGAATCCACTCATGCCCCTAGAACTAGCTAACATACCAAGGGAGGAGATAAACATTGATGCAAAGAAGAGGGCTGAACAGATGGTGAAGCTACATGAGGCAGTCAGGAGACAGATAGAGAAGGCAAATGAAAGGTACAAGAAACAGTCCAAGGCTCCTAAGGCAAGGAAGGAGTTAATGCCAGGGGATTTGGTATGGGTTCACTTGAGAAAGGAAAGGTTTTTAGCCAGGAGGAAGAACAAGCTCATGCCTAGAGCTGATGGCCCCTTTGAAATCATAGAGAGGATTGGTCCAAATGCTTACAAAAATGATCTACCTGGTGACTATGGGGTTCATGTAACTTTCAATGTAGGGGATCTCAGCCCATACTATAGGGATTCTGAAGATGAGGAGGCCACAGGCTTGAGGACAAGCCCAGTTCAACCAGAGGAGATTGCAGCAGGAGCTAAGGAACAGGGCAGGGCAATGATCAGCAATGGGAACAAGGGGCAGGCCAAGGGAGGTCAAATGATAACCGCTGATAGCCAGGGGTGTTCTTTGTTGATACTCAAGGGCCAGTCAGGGGGCAGGGTAGGGGTAGCCAAGGGGAGGTCTTCAGACAAGGGGTTGCTAGCCAAGCCAAGGCCAGAATGGAGGACAATGATATCCAGGACAAGATCCAAGACATGAAAAAACTCAGCCAAAGACAAACCCACCAGCACCAAATTAAAAACCTACAAAACCAACCAGCAAGAGCCACTTGGGGGAGGCACAACTTCCACCACACCTTGAACCACTAGTTGCCACCATGGCCAGCTAAAACGTTACCCATCTAAGTCCAAAAACGTCCTAGGGAACCAGTCCCAGATCACACCACAACCACCCTAAAAATCCAAATCAAATCAGCAGGAAAAGTAGAAAAGCATAAAGTAGTTTTACCACTTTTGGTTAGACATTGAGAGACCATCTCCAAAAGTCTTTTGATTGTCTTACCTAGTCTTAGAAAACCAGCAGAAGAAGGTCAATGGAGCATTAATGAGGCTCGTCCACAAGCTCCAAGCCAACACCAAACATAAAACACGTGCTGAAGCATGTCATTGTCACAAGCCTGCACTTTTGTCTGTTTTACTATTTTCTTTTGTATTTTCAGTCTGTATTTTTTAGCCATTAGTTTGTTGTATTCCAATAGTTAATCCTAAACCTTAGATGAGATTCTAGGGTCTGTATCAGTTAGCTTGAGGCATATATAAGGACCCTTGCTCTTTTGTAAGAAGGCAGTTATTGAATGAATGAAAAACCTGAGAACTCTTCGCATTTATAAAATCTTTTCAACTTATGCATTGCTTTAGTTGAGAGTCGGGCCTGGTAATACCCTGTGCTAGGTTGTGGTATTGATCAAAGTCTGTGGGCAAGTTAAACCTCCCTGTGCTCAGACTGTGGGTTGTTTGCTTGTTGTTTGGTCAAGGTTATTCACTTGTGCTAGGTTGTGGTGAGTAGGCTTAGTCAGTTCAGTTTGTTGTCTAGTTTCCTATGTTAAGCTATGGGAACTGGCTAACATCCATACCCCTTGTGCCTAGTCTAAGTCTGAGAGTCACTTTGTGTCAATTCATACAAAACCCCTACTATATCACTGCAAGGCCTGTTAATTGCCTACCATCGGATATTATTAGTAGTTTACGTAGTAGCCTTAGTATTAGTGTAGGGTTGAATAAGGGTAAATATGGGTCTCGAATCTTGTTTACTTACTCGAGGATGAGTAAGTCTTAAGTGTGGGGAATTTTGATAAGCATTTAATTAGTCACATTTTTCCTCTCGTTTTCGTCCCTATTTTGGTCCGTTTACACGGATTTGCGTGCCTTTAATTGCATTTTACTTCCCGATTTCCCGTGCTATGAATGTCGATCTCATTTTGCAGGAATTAAGGCGGAAATGAAGAAATCGGGCCATAAAGGCCTTGCATAAGTCGGGATTCAGAAATGAAAAAAAGAAATGAAAAGAGAGCTATCAGGTGGCGTAGGCCGTTCTACCGACCAGCGGCCGACCACCCGGCTCAGTTTATAACTCCCACAAAGAAAAGACAAAAAAAAAGAGAAAGAAGAAATAGGCCAGGTAGCGCCGGCCGGGCACCTGGCGACCGACCCACTACCTGGCCTGTGCATTGTCAGTATATAATGAAAAAAAGCTTGAAGATCTTCGCGTGTTCCAGGCCGGGCATAGGGCTGGCGGCCGTGCACCCTGCTTGGACCCCCTTTCCTATACTTAGAATTTTTTTTGGAGAGGAATGGAAGGAAGAGTCTGATGTGCTCCAGGCCGGTCAGAGGGCCGGCGGCCGCGCACCCGGCCAGGAACACAAGGCCGCATTTCCACTTTACTCTTCCATTTTCTTTCTTAATTTTGAGATACCCATATATACCCTCTCCCTAATTTTTGTAGGCAGCCTTTTTATGAACTCTTAGCACAAAACTCTAGAATATTTGTAATCTTTAATAGTCACTAATTACTCTCTTAATCGTTCCTTAATTAAGCTTAGTTTCTCAATTCAAGTCACTAGATCTAGTCTCTCTTAGTAAAACTATCATAGTCTTGGGTTTGTATTAAAGATTTTGGGTGAAGACATTCCCCCTATTTCATTAATACAAGTATTGTTGGTATAAATTCTTCATCTTTTAGTTGTTTATGCAGTTTATTTCATTTCAAGTCAACCAAACGCGTCAGGTATTAACGGAGCGAGGGCCCAGTTATTTGTCATTTGATTTTTAGAATTCTTCATTTCCAAAGTATGATGTTCATCTTCTTATTCTTATTGTTTAGTTGCTTGCTTTTCCTCAACATGAGTGAATAGTCTCCCTCTAGGGTTTAGAGGGAGCCTAAGGGAGGATTATGTGGGAGAATAACGATTCAGTAATTAGTAAACGCGTGGTGATAATTAGAGTATTACCCATATGCACACTAGGTGTTTGATGAACTGTGTAAACGAAAGTTACACACATTATCGAGTATTGTTTGATTATCTCTTAAGCGACGGCGGTAGAGATGATTAGACTAGTGTTTATAAGAGTAGTTTGAGACAAATGCGATAGCTTTGTTGAAGATTATTAATTGTTGAGACATTAGCAATTAATTCTACTCAAACTTATTACCCACTTGCTAAATATTTGACTAACCCATTGATCCCCCCAAGCTGAACCCTTTACCTTAGTTTTTCATAAATTGTTTTTAACCCTATCATTTTAGCGATTTGTTGCATCTAGTAATTCGTATTTAATCATCTCATTCAACTCTTGTTAGGCTAAAATTGGACGTGATGAAACTTGTAGTTGACCCCTCCATCCTCGTGGATTCGACCCCTATATACTACTTATATTGGGTTTATCTTTGATGTGTGAATTGACGAAAAATCATTCTTCATCACTCCTGTGTTAGCATTACCTGAGGGTAGCAAGAATTTTGAGGTGTATACGGATTCATCGAAGTGTGGCTTAGGGTGTGTATTGATGCAGAATGGGAAGGTGATTGCTTATGCGTCGAGACAGTTGAAGCCTTATGAGGAGAATTACCCTACTCACAATCTTGAGTTGGGGGGCGGTGGTGTTCACGCTGAAGATTTGGAGGCACTATCTATATGGTGCCAGTTTTAAGGTATTTTCGTACCATTAGATTCTAAAGTACATCTATACCCAGAAGGAGCTGAATATGAGGCAGCGGCGGTGGATGGAGCTAATTCGTGACTAAGACATGGAGATCATCTACCATGAGGGGAAGGCCAATGTGGTTGTTGATGCATTGAGTCAGAAGAGTGTACATTCCTTGTGCACGGCAATGTCTCTGATGAGATACGGAGATGAGGTAGCGAAGGTGGGAATCCATGTGATTCGGAAAGGAGAAGCTACTAGTGATCCGATGATTGAGCCTTGGTTGTATGATGATATTAGAAGCAAGCAGATAGAGGATCCGAAGATTCAACTGTGGAAGAAGGGAATAGAGAAAGGTACTACTCCTAGATTTTCGATTCATGGATGGTAGTTTGAGATTTGAGGGTGTGTGCCTAGTGAACCGGAGTTAAAGAAGGTAATTTTGACTGAAGCTCATTGTACTCCTTATTCAGTTCATCTAGGTGGGGATAAGTTATACAAAGACCTGAAGAAGACTTTCTGGTGGCCGGGGATGAAGAAAGAGATAGGTGATTTTGTTGCTCGGTGTTTGGTATGTCAGCAAGTTAAAGGGGAACAAAGGAGACCGCAGGGTAAGAATCAGTGGTTAGAGGTGCCAGAGTGGAAATGGGAGTCTATGTCCATGGACTTTGTAGTAGGACTTCCGAGATCGCAGAAGGGAAATAACATGATTTGGGTGATTGTGGATCGTTTGACCAAGTCAGCCCATTTTGTGGAAATGAAGAATACTTGGAGCAAGATTGAGCTAGCGTTAGCCTATAGGAAGCATGTGGTGAAGCTGCAAGGGGTGCGGAGTGATATATTTTTTTACCATGATGCGAGGTTCATTTCTAAGTTCTGGAGGGAACTGCAAGAGTTGATGGGGACGACACTGAAGATTAGTACATCATTTCATCCTGCAAAGGATGGCCAGACAGAGAGGACGATCAAGACGTTAGAGGATATGCTTCGGGCATGTGTGTTATCTTTTAGTGGGAGCTGGGAGGACAAGCTAGACTTGATAGAGTTCTCTTACAACAATAGTTATCATTCTAGTATTGGGATGGCACTGTTTGAGGCCATCTATGGTAGGAGATGCAGGAATCCGTTTTGTTGGGACGACAGTTCTGAGGCAGTAATTCTTGGACCCTAGATGGTAGAAGACATGATCGAGCAAGTGAATTTGATTTGTCAGAAGATGAAAGTAGCGCAGGATCGCCAGAAGAGCTATGCAGATCTTCATCATTCGGGAAGAGGGGCAAGTTGAGCCAGAAGTTTATAGGTCCCTATGAGATTTTGGATCGGGTTGGAGAGGTGGCTTATCGTTTGGCCTTACCACCTGCTCTTGACAGGGTCCTTAATGTGTTCCATGTCTCGCAGCTAAGGAAATATGTAAGTGACATGTCTCATGTTCTTAAGGTTGAGACTATTAAGCTAAATGAGGCACTCACTTATGTTGAAGTACGAAAGGAGATCTTGGACCGAAAGGTGCGCAAGACCAGGAATGGAGAGACGACGCTACTAAAGGTGTTATGGTCTAACCATAACGTCAAAGAAGCAACTTGGGAGCCTGAAGCTGCAATGAGGGATAAGTATCCGCATCTGTTTGAAGAGGTATGTTCGGTTACGAGGACGTAACCTTGTTCTTAAGGGGGGGAAGGAAGTAGAGCATTTTATAAGTTCTGTGTCTTGAGTATTAGTATGTCATATTTGATGTTATTGTGTTGTGTTGATATGGTTGTGTGTGTCAAATGTGTTTTTATGTGCTGTTGTGACATATGTGTAACATATGTGTTGTAGTGTGTTGTTGTGGCATATGTTCGTGTTGTGTGTGGTGTCTCGTGTTGTTAGTTGGTAGGCTGTGTGGAGGAGTATGAGTTGTGAACTTCGAGGACGAAGTTCGTTCTTAAGGAGGGAACACTGTAATACTCCATATTTCTGTGTATAGGGGGCTCGGCCGAGTAGAGCTTACTCGTCCGAGTACATGTTGTACTCGGCCGAGTAGAGGCTACTTGATCGAGTAAAGTTGGTTGGTGATTTTAGTGGTATTCAGATATCGCGTACACGGCCGAGTGACATTGATACTCGACCGAGCGAGTCGTACTGGACCGAGTACATGTTGTACTCGACCGAGTACGACAGAAATCAGGGACTAGACGGACGGGTGATTAAAGGTTAATAAGAGGAGTTAATTTCATAATTTACTTTTACGTTTCTTAACTACAAACCCTAATTCTATAATCCTCTCAAAACTTCTCAAGAAACCTTTCATCATCTCGTGTCGGATCTAAGCCTTTTCTACGTTGAATGATTATCTGAGTAAGTATTCTTGATTTACGATTGATTATGATAGATTATACATATCGTTTACCCTAATGGAATTGGGGAAAGGGGGATTTTAGTGTTGATTGTACGATTGTATTGTTATAGGAGAGGACTTCGTAGAAGAATACTATTGACTGCTTCTTGCTATCAGAATTGCTATAAGGTAAGGTTTCTCTACTCAGTTTTAGTTTTCTAATTGATGTGATAAGACTATGTGATATTTGTTATGTAATTGATGTTGTTGGTCACTGTTGTGACGATGATGGAGATTGGAGAGTTGTTGTCGATGTTACTAAGGTTACTATTGTTTGGTGATCCTGTTGGGAGAAAGGTCACGCCTCCAGTTCTCCCCTTCCCCCCCCCCCCCCCCCGCGTGGTTATCCTGCCATGTGGGGGATATGCACATTAATGTTCTGGGCTATCTTAATGTGGCGAGATGGTAGTTCGACAACTATGACTGCAGTCTAGGGTCAATAGGTGGTTTTGTAGACCAGGCTGGTAACCTAAGTTTACTACGGTAACCGTTGCGGTGGCCCTCTGGTTTCTCTTTCCCTTGTGCTCTTGTATATTGGTCGGTATATGTGAATACTGACCCTTTACTGTTTTGCAAATATGTTGTGATCCATTGGGGGATGGTGAGCAGGTGATCGCAGGTAATCATTAGCTGGCGTGGGATCGAGGATGGAATCACCGAGTGTGTCTAACTTCCGTGTGTCAGTTTGCAGCCTTGCTTCTTAGGAGTCTTTAAACATTGTTATTCGGTTTTGGTATCTTAATATTGTGGATTTGGTATTTTGGTCAGATGGTATGCCATATGTTTGGTTATGTAATGACATTTAAACATTAACTTAATAAATGTTGTTTCTTTATTGCTTGTTATGATATTTACTAGCTCGGGCAACCGAGATGGTAGCACTTCCATGTGTTAAGGGGGTCTTGTAAGGCACCTTGGTGTGTGGGGTGTTACAGGATCTCTTAAACTCAAATCCTCTCCTTAATCTTCTCTTAGCAAATCTTGCGAGAAGATCGTTCCTTCATAGATTTAGTTTGCACCCCGCGATAATCCAATAAAGTAAACATAGAATTTCAGCAGGAAATACGAGATTGTAAAACTTTAAAGGTAAAACCGCGAATGTCACTGAATCATAAAACCAAAACACTGTTAATAAATTCTTTTTACAAAGATGTAATTGAAATCAACAAAGTGGATCCCGATCCCTTGGTAAATACACAAATAAAATAATAATAAAACTACTATAAGAATGCAACGTGAAGGTCAAACGTTGTAAGCACAAGGCTCTCTAGCTCACTTGTCAAAACGCCATGTAACACCAACAAGCAATCTGTTTATTTACGAAACGTAAATGCCACTGTCAAATGAAAGATAGTAAATAATAGCATCATGAGCATGTAGGCATACATCAAACAAATATATACCATGATGAATCAAATGAAAGATAGTAAATAATAACATTATGAGCATGTGAGAACTATTAGATATATAGAGAGAGAGAGAGAGAAGAGATCATATGAGATCACTCAATTTGGTGAGATCTCCGTATCAATCTGAGCCACTCATTTAGATGAGATCAATGGTTCTCATTTAACCAATGAAGGGACTAGGAGATTAATAAACAAACTAAGGTCAAGCCCACAAACAATTCAATTAGACAATATTTTTTTCAAACATGCAACAATATTAAAAAATTCACATTTGAAATGAATAAAATACTAAGACAAATATTGTAAAATGAAGGACAAATATTATGCATAAAGTGACATATTTTTTTACTGGAGTAACTTAAAGGACATTTAAAATAAAAAATCGTAATATAGGTTAAAAATTATATTATATTAATTTAATTTATACTAAAAAATATATATACTTAAAGTGATATATATTGTTACTAGAATAACAGAAATAGCATTTAAGTAACAAAATGTAATTTACGTAAAAACAATTATTTGATTTAATTTAAAATTACATATACCACCTTTAGAGTGACATATTTTGTAACTAAAGTAGAAGAAATAACATTTAAAAGGAAATAAAAAACTGAAAAATGAGCTTGTGATCGTGCTTGTCGCGAGCCCGATACAAAGATAAATTACCCAGACTAGGCTAATACCAAATTAATGTAATTAGGGAAGTAGGGGTCGATCCTCAGGGAGATGGTGTTTCCTATAGAATGTGAAGTGTCTCGTAATTGGGTCTTATCTAACGAGTTCTGGGTTTTGGGATTTTGATATCTAAACTAATATAAAGCATAAATGAAAACAAATGAAAAATAAATGAAAACAATAAAGCAAGTGATGAAAAGCATCTAGGTAAGTAGGTTCACGCATGTAGATTGACATATTGATGAAATTGGAATTAGAATATGCAAATAATTCATTGTGAGTTCGTAAGAATGATGTGTTCATTACAATCATAGATCAGATGGTCTAGCAGGCTTTTAGGCAATTTACTAGGTCTTAATCTACCATGTCATGCTTTGTCTATTCAATTCCCGTATCTCTACTTTGGAAAAGAATTCCATAATAGTCAATAATTTTGGCCAAAAATCGTTAACCATCATTACAATCCAAACATACATAGACACAACGTTTTAAAGGCACAATTTCTTTATCCAATTATCATCTTTTAATCAATCTAACATGGCTACCCTATACCCTATAAAGGTGACTACTCACTCATGATAATGTCTAAATCTAAAATGATATTAACAATGAAAACTAGGATTGACATGTTTATTTGATTTTGACTCTTTATATGGCGATAATAACGACGCTAATTGACAATCTAGGAAATGAAATGACGATTATAACAACACTAAAATGAATCTAAGATAACATAGATAGAAAATAACAATTAAATAGAAAACAATAAAGGACATTAAACAAAGGATAAAGTGGGAATACCTAGGTGACGATCATGAACGAAAGCGATAACAATAATAGAAATCCCTTGCATAGAATAATCGTTCCTTGAATTACAACACTTGTACCCAACAAAGTAGATTACAAAGATGAAATTCTTATTGATCTAAGCTAAAGTTTTGATATGGAAAGGACAGAAATAAACTAAGATTTAAAGACTAAAGAAGAAGAAAATGAGAGAAGGGAGGCTAATTCCCCCTTCCTCCTAATCTAGGTTTTGTAAAGAAATGTAGAAGAGAATTGTGTGTAGAGATGTGAGATGTTAGATGTTGAGAAGAGGGGCTGGAGCTCTCTTTATATAGCATTAGGGTTTCGTGGGGAAGGGGTCAAGCATTGAACATATAGGACAAAAATAGTAAGTTGAAGCAATTTGTGCGGAGCAGCGAACATCCCCGATCGGGTAAGTGGTCATCTAGAAGCTTTGACTAACGTTTCATCTTCCTTTGCTTTGACTTGACTTCCATCATCCCCCTTGACCTCTTCAATCGGGTTTGTTGATAGGGTTTGATGTAAAGCGATGATTTCTTTCGCCTATCTGATTGATCTTCCGACAACTGCGACATCGTCTTTATTTCTTCTCTCTTTTGAATTAGTGAACCTTCTTGAAATGCCTTTGACATGGTCAAGCTTGTTTCTTCAAATCGTCGGGTTCTAGGCAAATGCTCGGGAATATAGAAAAAGGGCGTAGAAACGTCACTTTCCCTACAAAACAGGTTAGAAACATAGGAATTCGCCTAGAAGACGATATTAGCTCATAAAATGGCTTAACAAAACACAAATGACATACAAAACCGAGCTAAATTGGGGGTTAGAATCATACAAATATTCACTTATCAAACTCCCCCAAGCTAAACCTTTGCTTGTCCTCAAGCAAACATAGCAAACAATACCAGGACAAGGGTTGCAAGCATTGGCTACTACACCATCAAGAAACAAATCTCAACATAAAGCTTTTGGAAACATAATGAATCATAACCCAAAAACAACGTGGGCAAGAATGATACATAAACATGGCTGAGATTTACATAACGGCGTAGCACAAAAAATTTCACTATAGATTTTCGGCTCTTGCATGATCTTTCGACAAATGGACTCTCACGACACACTCGAACACTCAATGTATGTAAAAGGTGATTTCTTTATGTGTAAATGTTTTTGAGACACTCACCTATCTAAGACTTATGAAAATGTGTCCGCAATCTAATATGGTAAACAATTCAAAACACAAGTCAAAGATCACAATGCACATAGAAAAGAAGCCGAAACAATGAAGAAGGCTTTGGGAAATGGGTGAAAGGCGGATAAATAGTTATGGTCATGTGAAGGTTAGAACGAGCTAGCACCTGACCAATGATAAATGAATACTCAATCCAAACTTCCGATTAATTCTCAAAAGACGGATAACGAAGCCAAAAGGAACAAGTGGGCTTATTACACACGAAACACAAGGGTAAACCACTTCTATTGATTTGACATTTTGAGGAGATACTCACAACTTCTTCTTTTATTTCTTTTTCTTCCTTTTTCAATTTCTTTCGATTTTTTTCTTTTTTCTATTTTTTTCTCTTTTTTCTGTTTCATTTTTTTTCTTTTCTGAACATAACTTCACTTCTTGAACATTTTCGTTCTCCCAAATTCACTTTGTCATGAAGGACAAATCTTCTCAAAATAGCACCTATACACCATAGTCTAGCTACTAGCTCAAAAGGTAGGCAGTTTTTATATGTAGCTATTATTTTGTGAAGCATTTGTATGAAGGGGCTTATTTTGAGGTGTAATTCAAAGTGAAAAAGGCTTCAAATCTTAGTGAATCATGAATGCAATGCTTATAGAAA
>JAIUZE010014894.1:0-22795 GCA_022085475.1 Heliosperma pusillum | reverse complement strand
AATGATCCAAGAAAGGTTAAAGGAAAAAGAGATTTGAGTCTTATTGCTTGGGAATTTTTCAATTCTACAATTTTTTTTTCTTCTTTTGGTTTTCTTTTTCTTTCTTTTTGAGTTGCATTTTTGACTTGCAATTTTTGACATGATAGCACCCGGTTTTCGTCAAGGACACGCGGTCGGAACCAACAATAGTGGTATCCCCACCGTAGTGGCATCGAGTGGGACCCTAGATGTGGGCCCACTAGAATCCCTAGAAGTTCCGTTTTGCATTTCCTCGACGAAAACAAGAAAACATGATATTTGACTCAACGTTTTGGCTTGTTTGTTTTGTTTCCTTTTTGTGTGTAAAAGTGAAAGAACAATGAATCAAGGTTGGTTTCAAAGTAAGACGGTCACCTAAGAATTCTGTCAACTAACGGAGTATTCACATCAATTGGGGTTGTCGAGGTGGAATAAGCGCAAACTTATGACTCGGCTTTAGTAGGCGGTTCAAAACTCATTATAAATGCACAACCTAGGGCGTCTAAAATTCCACGATTAAGATGAACACTTTATGAAAGAAAAAGTAGCTAGAAGAGATTATGCACATTCAACAAGTTTTCCAAATAGACAATTTATAAAACCATTTTCTAAATGTAACTATATGCCATGATGCAATCTAGTATGTATACAACCTAAATGCACATGCTCTAACCGACTATATGACACACAAGCTAGTGCTATCTCCTAACAACACACAAGTGGCGCACACGCCAATCAACAAAATCCACAACATTGTCATCAACATATCCCGTCCTCCTCAAACAACAAGTAAGAAGAAAAAGAGATAAGGGAGAAGAGAATAGGAAAGATCTCACCGTAGCGTCTTCATTTTCCCTATTTTGTGCTTCTTATGATGTGGGGTGCACCTATGGATGAAGATAGGAGGAAACACACAACAATATATACACAATGAACTAAAAACAAACTAATTTTTTAGGATTTTTCAAAAAAATTAAATTTTTAAATTTTTAAATTTTTCAAAATTAATCTATACACTAATCTCCTCCCCACACTTAAATCGGACATTGTCCTCAATGGTCCAAAAGCTAGGAGGGGAAGAGCAAAATAAAAGAACGCAAACTAAATGCAATAACATGTTTTTGAGTTTTTCAATAGCAAGAATATGTAAATGACAATGCAAAAAGTGAAATGAATCTAAAATAAATGCAAACTAACTACATGGATGCAAGTTTGTTTATTCATATGAAAAGAGAGCTAATTTGAATTAACTCGCATTTGGATGCTTAGGGGAAACCTTTGGATTCAAGGATATTTTATTTGGATTTTCAAAGTGGGGTAAGGGACAATGTTCAACTCATGAATGCCTAAGAATGAATAGAATTCATCAAAATGCATATGCTCAAGGGAGTAAAGTGGTCCACTTACTCGTACCCATAAGGGAAGCTTGTCAATTTTGGCTCCGTTTTGCATCATCGTTGCTCGAAACCCGGAGCAACTTATCAAATTATTGAGCAAACCCCACAAACAAGCACAAGTAAATAGCGAGGGGACTCAAAGATTGATACTCCGACAAACTCAACCCAAGCTCGATCGACTCTTCGCCGTCTTCTTCGCTGTATAAAGTAGGAGATGTTGGTAAGATGTAGCTAGACTCACATGGCAACTCTCCACACCCCTTGGTAATTTTGGGTGGCTTATCGTGGTAGACGAGAGGAGTGAAGAGTGTGAAAACACTCACCCTCTCAAGAGGATCAAGAGTCAAGGGCATAGATGGTTTCAAAGTGGTAGGTGAAGGAGGAAGCAATACCTCAACTTCACCATTTTCTTCATCAAGAGATTTTCCCAAGCAATTTTATTTCATGGCCTCTTCAATCTCATCAACTTGGCTCTCCCAACTAGAGGAGGAGTCAAGGAGCCAAGGATCACCTTCAAAAGAGCTTAAATCAAATGGAATTGGAGAATTCAAATATGCTTCAATTTCATCATCAATAAGGCAATCTATTTCATTCTCCCTAGAACTCTCCAAAACTACAACACCAAACAAGTCATCACTTTCATCACTCTGCTCTTTTCTCACATCACCAACAATGCCTTTAATAACATCCACCGAATAGACACTTTCCACCGTTGGCTTGGACAAAGCCTCCATCAAGGAAAAATCAATTTTGCTCTCACCAACATTAAAGGAGAGGTACCCTTTCTTGACATCAATAATGACACCTCCGGTTGCCATGAATGGTCTCCCAAGGACAATTGGGGTTTGTTGGTTTTCGGGAATGTCCAAGACCACAAAGTCGGCGGGGATGCAGATGTTACCTACTTTGACCGGGATATCTTCAAGAATTCCCTTAGGATATTTGACCGAGCGGTCGGAAAGTTGTATGGTCATGGAAGTGGGTCTCAAATATTCAAGGCCAAGCCTTTTTCCTAGGGGTAGAGGAAGGATGCTAACACTAGCTCCTAGATCACAAAGAGCTCTTGAAATCGGAATGTTTCCCACCACACAAGGTATAGAAAAGCTCCCCGGATCTTGAAGTTTCTTAGGCATGTTGTTCAAAAGCACCGCACTACACTCTTCCGTCAAGGCTACAAGCACATCATTGGTTATGCTCCTCTTCTTGGTCAACACCTCCTTAAGAAATTTGGTGTAAAGTGGCATTTGGCTCGCCACCTCGGTGAAAGGTGATGAGGCTTCAAGCTTTTTTAGCATTCCCACAAACTTTGCAAACTTCTTCTCTTTACTCATGGCCTTGGGCCGGTTGGGAAAAGGTAAAGGAGGTGTGTAATCTTGGGTCACATCTGGAGGAGGTTGGGTGGTTTCATTTTCACTAGGGTAATGGTCTTCCACAATCTTACCCTTTCAACTTTCTTTTTTCATTGGAACTCATGGGTTTTTAAGGATTTTTCAACTTGTTCTCACCCACCAAAGTGATAACATGTAATTGTTGGTGATGTTGTGGGCCATCCTTAGGGTGGGAGCCTTGGATCAGTAGGACATGTTCCCCTTTTTGAACGGTAATGGGTTCTTGGTTGGCTAAGTAAGAGTCAAAATTTCTTTGTTGAGCTTGGACATTAGAAATGTCGGATCTCAAGAGTTTGATCATTTGTTCCGTATTTGCCTCACGTTGCATAGCCCTATTCTCCATACCCTTCAAAATTTGTTCAATGGAAGAGTTGGGTTTTTCATTCGAGGGGGGTGGTTGTTGGAAATTTTGTTAATTTTGAGGATTGTGATTGTTGTGTTGATTTCGGTTGTTTTTTTTTTGGTCTCTAAATGGAGGAGGGACATAGGATTGGTTGCTTTGATGTGAATATCTCCTAGAGTCGGAATTTTGGCCTTGGTTGTTGTTGTTATAAGACCTTGAATGATCGGGTTTAGGAGGTAGTTGGTAAAGTGGGAGGTGGTGTTTGTGAAGTTGAAGTCTCAATTGTGGGTGGTGGAGTATTTGTGAAGGTATGGATGGGGGATCTTCTTAAGGAAGCAAGTGCTTGTCTTCTTCTTGCCCAGAAAGTCTTCTCAATCTCTCGATCAAGCGGGAAAAGAGGTCTAATAAAACACCTACTCATGCACTCAATGAAAGATCAAATAGTCCTAATGCAAATAGATGCACTAGGACAATTGGAAAATCAAACAAATAAAAGTGAACTAAGCCTAAAATCAATTAAACTATCTTATCCAATATCGCCGTCCCCGGCAACGGCGCCAAAAACTTGATGTGAGTTTTACTTAACCTCGCAAGCGGACGAGTTATCATTGGGTATTGCATGGGTCGTATCCCAAGGGACGGTTATTATGGTTCTAAGGTGGTTTAATCAAATTCTAGTTTAGTTCTAGCTAAAAGCAAGTTGAAGAGGATTAATGATAAACTAGACTAACAAGGAGGCAAAGATGCGATATAAAGCAAGAATTAAAAGGAACTAAGGTGGATGGGTTCATTAATGCAAGTATAGGTCAATTAGGGTGGGGTTTAGGACTAGTCTAAAGATGAGTCTAAACATGTCTCCATCTCTTGGTGTAAGACGGATTAAAAGGCAAGCCTCCACCTCTCGGCGCGACACGAGCCCTAGTCTAAGGTTCGATTGGGTTCTCGCCCTAACCTCCCCCTAAACATCCAACACACACACACACAAACAATACAAGTCGAAGCTCTTACTCAAACTAGTAGTAAAACATGGAAAAGACTCAAATTACTCATTCAAGCATTTCAACAAACACCTTGTGTGCACAAAACAAGTAGACTACCAAAAGACTCAATCTTTATGCCCAATTAACATAATCGACCCATAAACCTACAATAAATCCCCCATCTTACCCTAACAATACACTACTCACTCATACTAACGAAGGAAAACATTAAAGATGGATACTTTGATATGAAATAAACAAGAGAAGACATATTCAACATGAAAACTAGATAAATAAACAAGAACAAGTAATTAGAAGACAAGTAATGAAATAAAGATGAGAATTCATCCAAAAACTTATAAGAAAGATTGAAACTTGGATTAATAATCAAATAAGAGTCTCCTCTTGTCTTCAAATTATAACCCAAATCTTCACTAGTGACTAAGAGAAGGACTAGATCTAACAATAACTAACTAGGAAATTGAGTAATTATCACTAATTAAGAGAGATTAAAGTACTAATTAGTGAGATATTCCTTATTAATTACTAGGGTTCTTGTATCTAGGGTTGTGTGTCTAGGGTGAATTAGGAAAGGGGTATTTATAGGTTGGTAGGATTAGAGGGTCAAAAGAAGAAAAGAAAGAAAAAATGAACAAATTTGCGGACAATGGGGTTCCAGCCTGCCGGCCGGCCGCCGGTGGCCTTGACCGGCTGTCGCCCTCTGCCTTTCCTCTGTCTTCCTTTCTCTTCCTCTCTTCACGCGGCGTCCCTAGCCGGTCAGACCGGCTGCCGGTGGTCCTGGCCGGCTGCCGGTGGTCCTGGCCGGCTGCCGGTGGTCCTGGCCGTCTGGCGCCTCCTCTTTCTTTCCACCGTCTTTTCCTTCGCGACTTGATTCAAGGTGTTTCCCCAGCCGGTCCTGCCGGCTGCCGGTGGGCTAGGCCGGCTGGGGCTCTCTGCCATTTCCTCTTGTTCGCTGGTTGTTTATTTGGTGCTGGTGGCCATGGCCGGTGGCACCACTGGCTGGCGCCTCCTCTTCCTTCCTCTTTCTTCTTTGTGTTTGGCTGCTACTCTCCTCCGTCCTCTCTCTTCACATCTTTTTTTCTTTTCTTTCCTTTTCCTTTTCTTTTCTTTCTTTTCTCCTTCTTTATTTGTTTTGTGGCGGTTTCTCGATTCTCATCCCGTCTCGTCCTTGCCTTGACATATTTCCTATAAATTGGGACGCAATTAAATAATATGAGAGTACACGATATGAGGGCCAAAGTACAATAAAACCGACGCTAAACTAAGTTAATTACGCCGAAATATAAGAGAATAAAGAGGGGAAACGGTCTAAAATAATCGTACATCAAACCTCCCCACACTTAAACATTACTTGTCCCCGAGTAAGTAAGTGAGCAAAAACAAGACCCTTACTTAAGTAAGCTAAACTAACTACTAAAATCCGATGAAAGGCAATTAACGGGCCTTCTCCGTCCCTTCAACTCACAACAAAATACAATGAGGTATGTACTCCCTTGCAAGGCAAGTGGGGGCTTGCAGAAAATTTGCGATACATTCAAATGATAAGCATGTAGGACCATGACAAGAATGCATCTAACAAAAGAATAATCACACGCCTCATCCATGTGACGAAAATATCTATGAGGAAAACCGTCTAAATGAATGCATGATCCTTCTAAGCCACTAGTATCATAAAGCATGGAAAAGTGTTCGCCTCTTAGCGGTTTTGTGACGGTTTCTCGATTCTCATATTTTTTTCTCATATTTTTTTCTCGCCACTAGTATCCTAGTATCCTCTCTCTTCTCATCTTTTTTTCTTTTCTTTCTTTTTCTTTCTTTTTCCTTTTCTTTTCTCCTTCTTTATTTGTTTTGTGACGGTTTCTTGATTCTCATCCCGTCTCGTTCTTGCCTTGACATATTTCCTTTAAATTGGAACGGAATTAAATAATATGAAAGTACATGGTATGAGGGCCAAAATACGATAAAACCGACGCTAAACTAAGCTAATTACGCTGAAACATAAGAGAATAAACATGGGAAACGGTCTAAAATAATCTTATATCACTCTTACCCACACTCAAGTCATTTGCATGAGAATAAAAATAAGCAAAATAAAACTCATTATGGAGCATGTGATCTGGCCATAGTGCCTTAAATAGAACAATTTTTGTTCAATTTCATTCACTTCATTTTTTATGCTTATTTCTTACTTCTCTTTCTAACTCAACAACTCTCTAAAACTCACATGCAAACTAATATCCTTACCATATTACTAGTGTAGTAATACAATAACATTAGTAGTATAATGTCTTACTTATTATCTAGTTAATAATAAGTTGAGATTATTTGGGTTGATTCTTGGGTGCAACAAGAAGGAGACCTTCTACTTTGGAGGTTGTTTTATGGAGGATAGTCCATTAATTTCATGCTAAAGAACAATAAGAAGGAGTTCTTATTATGCCCATATTGAACCAAAAATTCCCAATGTAAGGACATTTTCGTCTTATCTTTTCTTGTATGCTTTTATATTTGCATGCATGATAACTAGATCCTAAATCATTAAGTTAATGTAAGTTATTGAACTAATTAGAGGAGTCTAATTAAAGGTTTAGGACTTTCATGTGGTATCAGAGCTCAGTTGTTACATGCATGTTGATTTTAAGCATTAAAATCGAGTTATACGATAACTTGGGTAAAATTGAAAAATTTGTGTTAAAAATTGGTTTACACGAAATTTTTGATTTGCATGCATACCTACTGACCTCAAAATAGTTGTGGTCAAATTTGGTGGTTTTAGGGATTGATTTGATATTTATTTTGATTTATGGCCTTTTAAATCATGTTAGTATGCATTTTTTATGTTAAAAGTTAACTAAAAATAGTTGCATGTTGATTATGGTCATGAAATTTTTATATGATCTCACATACATGTTGTACATCCTGTATGTAAAATTTCGTGAGTTTTAATTAACTTTTGCCTGATTATTGATTTTTATGAGATAAAAGTCAATAAAGTGAGATTATTATGTTCATAAAAATGAAACGTCCATTTATGGTCTTGAAAATTTTTTGGTACCTTTTATAATCTGATTTATATCATCTTGGTGAAAGTTTATAATTTTTTTCACTGTTTGACTATATTTAATGGTTTTTATTTGATAAAACCGTTGAATACTAAGTTATTTGTTCATAAAATTTATTCAAAATTTTTGGGAAAATTTTTATGGTTTTTAAAGTTCCTGGAAATGTTCCAAAATGTAAAAAATTTTTGGTTTCAAATTTTTATGAGTTTTATATTTTATTTTGGGTTTATTTCGTAAATGTTATGATTAAACCTCTATATATAGCAATTACCATCAATTCGAACTAATTAAATGTTGGAGTAGGTGTCCTCCACAAAAGTGCGCCACATAATAAATATTATTATGGAATATAATTGGGATATTTATTGACTATATATATGATTAGTCAGTTGATTAACGTAAATCAATAACGGTTGGCTGACTAGAGTTTGACGTTATTGTCGTTTGACGGCGGTGATCAACTGATCCCTTTCGGTCACACCTAAAGGATGAAATCCAAATAGTAACTAATTATTTGTATACGATACAGTTAATTAGTACATTACATATATTCGATATGTACGAGAGTTAATTGTTAGAAATTGAGTTAAGAACTCAAATTCGATTAAGCTTATTTTTCAATTATGCGATAATTGACTAATAAATTTATATCTTATTTTAATACGATTAAATAAGATTTAAATTAGTAATTAATCGTTAAATTACTAAATTAGTTGAGGTTTTGAGATAGAGGTAATTAGTTAAATATATTTACAAAGAGTTGTAAAATAAATTAACTAAGCATTGTGGGACCCATTATATATTGATATAATGGTAGAATACTACTTAAAATGTTAAGTACATATTATTCATTTATTTGTGTCATATAATTGTTATATGACCAAATTAACACTTAATTATACAAGATAATTAAGCATATGATTAATAAGTATTTGTGGGACAAATATCAAAAATCAAAATGGATCAAATTGAGGCTCACATGGCCGGTGGTGGTGAAGTCAAATGATGATGTTGGTTGTTCTTATTTATACTCACAAGCAACATATGCTTATGACATGAATAGCAAACATGATATCATTTTATTCACTACAACACATTACCACCTTACATGGCAATAAAATAAGAAGAAAAATATCACTCTTGGGTGATGGATGGACCGGCCATTATGGCTATAAATTGAGCAATTGTTGTTCAATTTATTCACTTCTTGATTCTTACTTGTTTTATCATTCATCTCTCAAAACTCATCTTCTCACTACAACTCTCATATAATAATATTTCCTAAGTATTACTAGTGTAGTAATATAGTCTAATATTAGTAGTATATTATCTATCTTATTATCTAGTTAATAATAAGGGTAGATTGTTTGGTTCATCTGGGTGCAACTAAGAGGAGATCTTCTACTTTGGAGATTATTTGTGTTCAACCATATTTGTAGCTCAAGATCAACAAGAAGGAGTTCTTGTTGTGCCCTTATATTTTCCATACCAATGTGAGGAAAGTTCTTCTCTTATATAAATGTCTTTATATTTGCATGCATGTTACATAGATCATTATAAACTAAATTAAAAAGTAATTTAGTAAATAATTAGAGGAGTCGAATTAAGGTCTATGGACTTTCAATTGGTATCAGAGCTAGCTTGTAGCATGCATGTTCATTTTGGACATTTTTATTAAAGTTATAAGATAACTAATAAATCAAAGATTATGAGTTAAAATACGATTCTAACGAAAATGTTTTGGTGCATGTATACCTACTGACCTCAAAATGTTTGTGGTCAAATTTCGTGATTTTAAGGATTAATTTGCTATTTATTTTTATTTTTGGCGTTTAAACCGAGTTAACATGCATTTTATGAGTTAAAAGTTAACTAAAAAATAGTTTCATGTTGATTCTGGCCATGAAATTTTAATATGATCTCACATGCATTTCTTACATATTGTATGTAAAATTTCGTGACTTTTACTTATGTATTGCATGTTCATTGATGTTTATACGATAAAAGTCGATAATATGAGATTATAATGTTCATAAAATTGAAACGTCCATTTATGGTCTTGAAATTTTTTTTACATTTTACATTCTGATTTTGATACTCTTGGTGAAAGTTCATAATTTGTTTCACTGTTTTACTATATCTAATGTTTTTATTTGATAAAACCATTAAATACAAAGCTATTTGTTCATAAAATTAATTTAAATTTTTTTGAGCAAATGTTTTTATTTTTATAGTTCCTGGAATTGTTCCAGAATGTAAAAATTTTTTGGTTTCAAATTTTATGATGTTTATATTTTATTTTGGTTTTATTTCATAATTGTTATGATTAAACCGTAATATTTAGCAAATGAAATCAAATCGATATAATTAATGACCAACAAAATTAGTAGTGACTAATTTTGAGTTCTAAAACAGTTTAGTTAATTAGTTTGAATTTAAATGCGATTTAAATGTTGATAGTGATTTTTAATGGTTAAAAATCAATAAATCCCGGAAAAATCGAGCTACAATGAGCATGAATTGAATCTAGGACGATTTTGGCATGAATTTTGAAGCAATTTATTTAATTTATGGTTGAATGAATGAATGTCATTTATTTAATAATTTATGCAAATTTTGTACCTAGTATGGCCTAGTTATTTTTTAATCGTTATTACCCGTAATGTAAGGGAATAACGGTTTGGTTGTAATTTTATTGCGATCTAGTATCGCCGGTTTGTATAATTTAATAATTTTATTTTATAGAATAAATGTATAATAGGAATTTGTATATTTGTACATTTGTAATTATTTTTATGAAGAACGGTGACTCCCTCAAGACGGTGCCATTTTGGAATGTGTTCCAAGTGAAGAGGCAAGGGACCAAGGAGTTGGTTTCCGAATTTGTAACTATCTAGTTAATTTTGATTAGCTAGGTGGCCATACTAGGACTTTATTGTTGCTTGATTGCTTGCTTTATTTCCGCTCATGCCAAAATCGTCACACATGCAGTTTATTTACCGTTATTGTCAATTCAACGTTATTCACAATTCACCGACTTAGTTCACTTATAGGGAATTAATAACTAAATTGACAAGATCTCTCACATGTTTAAAAAAAAAAAAATTGAGATTAGCCTTACCAATTAATAACACCTATGAATCCCGTGTTCATTAGGGCTACCACGCTCGTGGGTCCTTTTTTACCTTGGGTAAGTAGGGTGATACGATCACAAGCTAAAATTGGATTGGACTCAACGAGATAAACGTTATCTTGGGACTAGGAGATGGATTTAGTTGAAATCCGTCAACCAAGAGTTCTAAGGGTAGAATTAGTCAAATAACGACTTACCATTTCTAAATAAAGATAGCATGAGATGACTATTTTTAAATAAAAATGGGTCTTGGAATCATTTATATAATTTAGTGAGAGGTCATTATATGAATGCTAAACTTGTTAAAATGTTTTTTCAAGTAAATTAACAATGAATGTTTATATATTTCTTTTTGTTGTAGTAACCATATTCGCATAATGTCAACATCATCAAATGTTGCAACCTTGGGTAGAGACTCATGGTTGAGGTCCGTCATGGACAAGTGTGTCCTTAAGGATGACGGAAGTAACTTCGTTGAATGGGAGTCAACGATCAAGAGCGCCGCGTTATCCGATAACGTGCTTCGCTACTTGGTTGAAGAGCCCCCCAACGAACCCGCGCCTAGATCGTCCGCGGTGGTTCGGGCCGAATATGACCTTTATTTGAAGGTTGCTAATGACGTCAAGAATGTCTTGATTTGGTCAATCTCACCCAAACTCAAACTCCAATTGATCTCTCTCAATGCATATGCGATATTCACGAGGATCACTTCGATGTTTTCGCAAGCCCCTCAAATTCTCCAATATAAGGCAATTACGAAATTCTTTGACACTAAGCTTCAAAGGGGCCAAAAGGTTGGCCCACACGTGCTCAAAATGGTTGAGCACGCGGACACCTTAGAGCGTCTCGGGTGCAAAATTCCGAAGAATTTGGTGGTGGGTAAGATCCTTCATTCACTCTCACCTAAGTTCACCCAATTTAGGGTGAACTATAACATGAATGGCATGGACAAGAGTTTCCATGAACTCCATGCACTCCTCACCCAAGCGGAGAGGGACATGGAGGCTAGTGGGAGTGAACCCACGGATGTTCTTTCCATGAAAATGAAGAACATGAACCTTGGGGTAAGGAAGGACAAGGGAAAGGGTAAGACTCTTTTCAAGAAATCCGGCAAGGGAAAGGCAAAGGTCTTTTATAAGGCCAAACCCAAAGTCAACAAACACGCGGAGGCGGATTGCTATTAGTGTAATGGCAAAGGGCATTGGAAACGCAATTGCCCCAAGTACTTGAAAGATAAGAAAGACGGTTGTGTGACAACGTCAGGTAAAATTCTTTCATCACTCTATATGATAGATATTAACTTCTTTGCTGTACCTCTATTGGGTATTTGATACCGGTTGTGGTTCTCCACATTTGTAATCATGTACACGGGGATGAGGACGTGCAAGGGCACTAGCCAAGGGTGACGTTGGACCTACGCATGGGAAATGGAGCTAAGGTAGCCGCAGTTTCCGTGGGCACCTACGTTCTTCTTTTGCCTAATGGTTTAGAGTTGTATTTAAATAATTGTTATTATGTTCCAACTCTTACCAAGAACATTATCTCCATTTCCGTGTTAGACATGGAAGGATTTTCTTTTTGCATTAAGAACAATGGTTGTACTTTTGCTTTTAATGAAATGGTTTATGGCGAGGCCATTTCTATTGGAGGTATTTATGTTCTAGATATTGCAAAAGAGGTATATCATGTAGAAAACAAGAAGCTCAAAACAGGTGAACCTAATCAATCATACCTTTGGCATTGTCGTTTAGGGCACATAAACGAACGACGCATAAAGAGACTTGTTTCATCTAAAGTACTCAAACCATTCGATTACGAATTTTATGGCGTATGCGAATCTTGTCTTCTAGGCAAGATGACTCGTGCTCCTTTTACTGGAAAAGGAACACGAGCAAGTGAAGTATTAGGACTTATACACACGGATGTATGCGGTCCAATGACTATCCGAGCTAGAGGTGGTTATCACTACTTCATTACTTTTACCGACGACTTGAGTAGATATGGATATGTCTACTTGATGAGGCATAAAAGTGATGCTTTTGAAAAGTTCAAAGAATTTCAAAATGAAGTAGAAAACCAATTGAATAAAAAGATTAAAACCCTACGATCCGATCGTGGTGGTGAATACTTGAACCATGAATTTGATTCACACCTGAAAGATTGTGGTATAGTATCACAATGGACTCCTCCTGGAACACCTCAATTAAACGGTGTATCCGAAAGGAGAAATCGAACTTTATTAGATATGGTTCGATCTATGATGAGTCTAACAGAGCTTCCTGATTATTTTTGGGGTTTTGCTATCTTATCTGCAATATTTTCACTAAATCGAAGCCCGACTAAAGCGGCAAACAAGACTCCATATGAGATATGGACAGGAAAAGTCCCTTATTTGTCGTTTATGAGAATTTGGGGATGCGAGGCTTTTGTTAAGAATAAGTCTGACGATAAACTCGCACCCAAATCTGACAAATGTCTTTTGTAGGATATCCAAAGGAATCACGTGCTTATTACTTCTACAATAAACACGAGGACAAAGTGTTTGTGTCTCGTGATGCAGTCTTTTTAGAAAATGATTTTATTTCTAAAAGACAGAGTGGGAGAAAATTTGAACTTGATGAAGTCCAAGAGCCACAAACCGAAAAAGACGACGAGGAAAACGTTCCCTCTTCGTCTGGTACGGTCATTATTCCTTCGGAACCTAGGAGGTCAAGCAGAATTAGTCATCAACCTGATAGATACCTTGGTATTATAGAGGAAGGTGATGACTATAATGTGTTACTTTTTGAAAGTAACGAACCTACTACCTACAAAGCAGCCATTTCTAGTCCCGACTCAAAGCTATGGCTAGGAGCCATGCAATCCAAAATGGATTCTATGTACGACAATCAAGTATGGGACTTGGTTGATTTACCTAAGGAGGTACGACCTCTTCAGTGTAAGTGGATCTATAAGATCAAAAGTGGCATAGACAAACATAATGATGTTTACAAAGCTAGATTGGTGGCAAAAGGTTTCACCCAAGTTCATGGTCTTCACTATGACGAAACCTTCGCCCAGTCGCCATGCTTCGATCCATAAGGATTATCTTAGCGGTTGCCGCATTTCATAATTATGAGATTTGGCAAATGGATGTCAAAACCGCCTTCTTGAATGGGATTCTAGAAGAGGAAGTGTACATGACACAACCTGAAGGTTTTGTGGATCCATCAAACCCTAAGAAGGTATGCAAACTTAAGAGATCCATCTATGGTCTTAAACAAGCATCCAGGAGTTGGAATCATCGTTTCGATCATGTAATTAAACAAAATGGTTTCACTCGAAGTGTCGAGGAACCGTGTTTATACATGAAGTTTAGTGGGAGTAAAGTAACTTTTCTAGTCTTGTATGTAGATGACATACTACTCATTGGGAATGATATTCCAATGCTCACTTCTGTAAAGGAGTGGCTAGGAATACATTTCCAAATGAAAGACTTAGGAGAGGCCCAGCGCATCTTAGGTATCCGGATCTATAGGGATAGATCTAAAAGGATACTAGCATTAAGTCAAGAGACTTATATTGATAAGATTCTTGATCGGTTCAACATGAAAGACTCTAAGAGAGGCTTTATTCCTATGGGAAGTGGGATCACTTTGAGCAAGTCAGAGTGCCCTACGAAAACCGAGGAGATTGAACGCATGAAATTGATCCCTTACGCTTCAGCCGTTGGATCAATCATGTATGCTATGATGTGCACTCGTCCCGACGTTGCATATGCCTTGAGCATGACAAGTCGTTACCAAGCAAATCCAGGTGAGAGTCACTGGATAGCCGTAAAGAACATCCTTAAGTACTTAAGAAGGACTAAGGATTCATTCTTAGTGTTTGGAGGCGAGACTGAGTTACGTGTAAAGGGTTACACAGATGCCAGTTTCCAAACAGATCGGGATGATATGAAATCCCAATCCGGCTACGTTTATATGATGAATGGAGGAGCTGTTTGCTGGAAGAGTTTCAAGCAAAGCGTTACAGCGGATTCTACAACAGAAGCAGAGTACCTTGCAGCGTCTGAAGCTGCAAAGGAAGCTGTGTGGATTCGGCAATTTTTGGAAGGACTATCAGTAGTCCCTACTGCCAAAGATCCTATCACAATTTATTGTGATAACAGTGGGGCTATTTTTCAGGCAAAAGAGCCCAAGTCTAGTAACAAGTCTAGACATGTACTTAGGAAATATCATGTAATTAGAGATTACGTGGACAGAAAGGAAATTGACATTTGTAAGGTTGGGACAGATGACAACATTGCTGATCCTTTAACCAAGCCTTTATCAAAGGCTAAGCATGATGGTCATGTCGTCACAATGGGATTGAGACGTGTGACAGAATTCCTTTAGATTATGTAATATGTAATAATTGAATGTTGTATTAATTATTTCATATATGATAATGGCATTTATTGTTCGAGTTTTATTTTAAACTCTTTTATTTAGTTTGACTAAATTTAATACTTTGTTTATCCGAATAGATTGTAAGACAATGTTGGACCCTATTAAAGTGAATAAGACGAACTTAGTATTTTGTCCCTAGTCACTCAATGAGGTGACGTCTCGAAGTGACTAGATTGTAAGTCGATCGATGGTTGGTTCAGCACCATGGGGTCATGGAGATGACTGGTCGTTTACATAGACAGACTGTAGGACACTCTGTCGGACAGTGACATTGTAGAGACCCTTAAATCAATTATTTGATGCCTGGTCGTGGCAGGGTCTTCTATCTTATTCCTATAAGTCGATTCTTTTGACTGGCGACCGTCTATTTGAGTCGGTGCAGTTTCCGATTGGTTTGGTTGATGTTCTAGGTCGTGCCGTAAAAGGAGGCCGATGGACTTCTTCTGGATCATGGTGATCTGCATCATACAGAATAGATGGATCAACAGGAATTGTCCACCCACGTTGGGTAAAAACATCTTTAGGCCACTCGAGGAGAAGTTACTGTAAATGCGTGGCCACGCTCGGAAAGAGATCTATGGTAGATTTTCCGGTCAGACAGTTACTTTCCCTATCGAGAAAATCACTCTAGATATTGTCAATCGCAAGTGCGACCTTAAAGACACCTTGCGTTTGAGGGGGAGATGAGATTTAAAGAGACAGAGAATCGGTGACGCACACTTGGTTAGACAAGTGGAGATTGTGGAGTAGGTGTCCTCCACAATAGTGCGCCACATAATAAATCTTATATGGAATATAATTGGATAGTTATTGATATATATATGATTAGTCAGTTGATTAACGTAAATCAATAACGGTTGACTGACTAGAGTTTGACGTTATTGTCGTTTGACGGCGGTGATCAACTGATCCCTTTCGTCACACCTAAAGGATGAAATCCAAATAGTAACTAATTATTTGTATACGATACAGTTAATTAGTACATTACATATATTAGATATGTACGAGAGTTAATTGTTAGAAATTGAGTTAAGAACTCATATTCGATTAAACTTATTTTCAATTATGCGATAATTGACTAATAAATTTATAACTTATTTTAATACGGGAATTAAAGAAGATTTAACTTAGTAAGTATCGTTAAATTACTAAATTAGTTGAGGTTTTGAGGTTAGAGGTATTCGTTAATATATTTTACAAAGAGTTTTAAAAGAAATAACTAGATTTGGGACCATATTATTGATATAATGGTAGAATACTAACTTAAAATGTTAAGTCATATTATTCATTTATTTGTGTCATATTAATAGGGTATATGTAAATTAACACTTAATTATACAAGATAATTAAGCATATGATAATAAGTATTTGTGGGACAAATATCAAAAATCAAAATGGATCAAATTGAGGCTCACATGGCCGGTTATGGTGAAGTCAAATGGTGATGATGGTTGTTCTTATTCATACTCACAAGCAACATATGCTTATGACATGAATAGTAAACAAGATATCATTTTATTCACTACAACACATTACCACCTTACATGGCAATAAAATAAGAAGAAAGAAGTCACTCTTGGGTGATGAAAGAGCCGGCCCTTATGGCTATAAATGAGCAATTGTTGTTCAATTATTCACTTCGTCATTCTACTTCTTTTATCATTCATCTCTCAAAAACTCAGCTTCTCACTACAACTCTCTATACTAATATTTCTAGTATTACTAGTGTAGTAATATTAGTCTAATATTAGTAGTATATTATCTTCTTATTATCTAATTAAAATAAGGGTAGAGGGTTTGGTTCATTTGGGCCACAAATAAGAGGAGATCTTATACTTTGAGATTATTGGTGTTCAAACAATTGTAGCTCAAGATCAACAGAAGGAGTTCTTGTTGTGCCTTATATTTTCCATACCAATGTGAAGAAAATTTCTCTCTTATATAATGTTCTTTATATTTGCATGCCTGTTACAAGATCATGTTAAAATACTAAAGTAACAAGTTTAATTAGTAAATAATTAGAGGAGTCTAATTAAGGTCTATGGGACTTTAACTAATCATCGGCCATTTTGGCTTCGTAATGGACCATTGGTGTTCATCAATTTATCACTTCATTTTTTTGTTCCAATTTGTGTAATTCTCTCTAAAAACTCTTCTTCTCACTAAAACTCTCATATACTAATATTACTAAGTATTACTAGTGTAGTATATAGTCATAATTATTAGTTAGGTCTTATATCTATCTTATTAGCTAGTTAATAATAAGGGTAGATTATTTGGGTTAATCTTGGTGCAACTTAGAGGAGGTCTTCTACTTTGGAGATTACTTGTGTTCATCCATATTTGTAGCTCAAGAACAACAAGAAGGAGTTCTTGTTGTGCCCTTATATTTTCCATATCAAGGTGAGGAAATTTCTTCTCTTATATAAATGTCTTTATATTTGCATGCATGTTACATAGATCATTAAATACTAAATTAACAAGTAATTTAGCAACTAATTAGAGGAGTCTAATTAAGGTCTATGGACTTTCAATTGGTATCAGAGCTAGCTTGTAGCATGCATGTTAATTTTGGACATTTTTATTAAAGTTATAAGATAACTAATAAATCAAAGATTTTGAGTTAAAATACGATTCTGACAAAATTTTTTTGTGCATATATACCTACTGACCTCAAAATGTTTGTTGTCAAATTTCGTGATTTTAGGGATTAATTTGCTATTTATTTTGATTTTTGGCGTTTTTAAAGATACATGCGTTTTATGAGTTAAAGGTAACTAAAAATGAGTTTCATTTATTCTGGCCATGACAAATTCTTAATATGATCTCACAGCATATTTCTAATATGATAATATGTAAATTTCGTGACTTTTACTGTATGATTGCATGTTCATTGATTTTTATACGATAAAAGTCGCTAATATGAGATTATAATGTTCATAAAATTGAAACGTCCATTTCTGGTATTGAAATTTTTTTGTACATTTAACATTCTGATGTTGATACTCTTGGTGAAATTTCATAATTTGTTTCACTGTTTTACTATATATAATGTTTTTATTTGATAAAACCATTAAATACAAAGCTATTTGTTCATAAAATTAATTTAAATTTTTTGAGCAAATGTTTTTTATTTTTATAGTTCCTGGAATTGTTCCAGAATGTAAAAAATTTTTGGTTTCAAATTTTATGATGTTTATATTTTATTTTGGTTTTATTTCATAACCGTTATGATTAAACCATATTATTTAGCAAATGAAATCAAATCGATTTAATTAATGACCAAAAAAATTAGTAGTGACTAATTTTGAGTTCTAAAACAGGTTAGTTAATTATTTTGAATTTAAATGCGATTTAAATGTTGATATTGTTTTTTAATGGTTAAAAATCAATGAATCCCGGAAGAAATCGAGCTACAATGAGCATGAATTGAACTTAGGACGATTTTGGCATGAATTTTGCAGCAATTTATTTTATTTATGTTTGAATGAATGAATGTCATTTATTTAATAATTTATGCAAATTTTGTACCTAGTATAGCCTAGTTAATTTTTATCGTTATTACCCGTAATGTAAGAGAATAACGTTTTGGTTGTAATTTTATTGCGATCTCGTATCGCCGGTTTGTATAATTTAATTATTTTATTTTATAGTATAAATGTATAATAGGAATTTGTATATTTGTACATTTGTAATTATTTTTATGAAGACCGGTGGCTCCCTTCAAGACGGTGCCATTTTGGAAGGTGTTCCAAGTGAAGAGGCAAGGGACCAAGGAGGTGGTTTCCGAATTTGTAACTATCTAGTTAATTTTGATTAGCTAGGTGGCCATACTAGGATTTTATTGTTGCTTGATTGCTTGCTTTATTTTCGCTCATGCCAAAATCGTCACACATGCATTTTATTTACCGTTATTGTCAATTCAACGTTATTCACAATTCACCGACTTAGTTCGCTTATAGGGAATTAATAAAAAAATTGACAAGACCTCTCACATAACTTAAAAAATTGAGATTTAGCCTTACCAATTAGTAACACCTATGAACCCCGTGTTCATTAGGGATACCACGCTCGTGGGTCCCTTTTTACCTCGGGTAAGTAGGGTGATGCGATCACAAGCCAAAATTGGATTGGACTCAACGAGATAAGCGTTATCTTGGGACTAGGAGATGGATTTAGTTGAAATCCGTCAACCAAGAATTCTAAGTGTAGAATTAGTCAAGTATTGACTTACCATTTTTAGATAAAGGTAGCATGCGATGACTATTTTTGTCTAAAAGATGGGTCTTGGAATCACTTATATAATTTCGTGAGGGGTCATTATATGAGTGACTTGTTTAAAATTTTTTTTACAAGTAAATTATATATAAGCAATGAATGTTTATTTCCGTTGATATTTATTTTTATTCGCGCAATGACAATTATTTTTCTTCTATGAACTTATAAATCCGTTCAATCGTGGAAAAGGTTTCCATTATTTTATACAGTAGCATTTTGATTGCAATCTCCGTTTATACCACCGTAGCTAAAGACAAAATGAATTGTATCTTTTGATCCTCATATTCACCCTTGCAAATGTCTCTTATGAAGAGTAAATGAATAAGTCACACTTAGTCAAAAGCGTTTTTGAATATTTTGTGACGCCTTCTTATAACAATGGTACATCAACTTTTTGCTCCAAAGAAAATGTTTGTATTTTGGTATGTCGTCATAATGCTCCTTATCGAGGCTTACCTCAAAAGAGGCCCAAACAGTTGGGATGACTAGGTTAATCGATTTATTTGAAATCGTGAACAAACCAAATACCGTAATCACTTCATGAAAAGTTTATCCTTTTGAAGGTAAAACCATGAATGAAATGAAGAATAGTCTTCACAATAATTCCAATAGACTTGTCTAAGTAGAGATTCATGAAAGTGAGTGGGAGCACTAAGAATGATGTTTATATTCTTAATTGTTAAGACGAGGTTCAAGAGTAGGTTGGCTCGACTTTGACACAAGGCAAGGGATAAAGGCAAGACTATTTTGAATAGTAAAGTCAAAAACCAAGCAAGGTGTCGAACCCAACTTTTGACGATTCTATTTTACAGTGTAGGACACAAGAAAAGAATCTTCCCAAAGTTTTCTAAAGAGTTAGAAATAGGGTGTAATTTTTCACCCATTAAATCTATATGATCGACATTTAGTTTGCTAAATGCAATTCTTGGGTATAAGATACCTATTATGGTTTTCATCAATGTATTCAATGCATATAATAATGATTCGTGTGACGACTAACCATAATTAAATGTCGACCTACAAGGGAAATATAACTATTGTAGTTTTATTTCTATAGAGACATATAAAAGTTATAATGTGATCAATCTAGTTTTGGATTTAGAGGTATACTTCAATAAACGTTATTGTGTACATAACCTCTAAATAAAGAATATAGTATCCACTTAAGTGTACGACACAAGTGTTTCACTTTTGTGAAATAGAACAAACGTTGTATCTTTTTTTGCCTATACTTGGTCAATGGTTATCCCATACCAATCAATAGTAATTATATTCTTGACCTAAATTAGTAATTACTTGTCATATAGATTGAAAAAGGCTCAAAATTGGTGACCTATGTCTAATCTTAATTCTGGATTGTGTAGCACATTAAGAGGCTAGTATTGACAACTATCCCTAAACCATCTGATTTTGAATCTTATGGTGCGTGTGAATCTTGTATTCAAGGCAAGATGCTTCGTGCCCTTTTTATTTAAAAGGAAATCGAACTAGTGAGTTATTGGCCCTATTACATTAGAATATGTGTGGTCCAATAACAAACACAACCAGAGATGGTAATTATGACTTCACTTGATTTACCGACGATTTAAGTAGATATTATGTTTGATTCTACTTAATGAGGTGCTAAGAGAAATCTTTGACAAGTTCAAAGAGCTTCAATGAGAAGTAGTTAACCACTAGAGCATTAGATCAAGGACTTACGACTAAATCGTAACCATAAATATCTAAGTATTGACTTTGATTTTCACCAAAAGTATTGTGAAATGATTTCACAAGTTAACTTATCTAAAACACATTATTAGATAAGGTGTTGTTGAATAGAGAAACAGAACCTTATACGATATGGTTTTTTCTTTATCAAAGTCAAAATGAGCCATTTGACTAACCTTGGGATCTTAATATTTTTGTCTGCTATTTCTTTTCCCACCATATTAAATCACATTTAAAACAGTCTGATTTCATTCCATATACGATATGGGTAGGTAGCGTACCTAATTTATAAGTTATTTGAATGAAACAAGTGCTCAATAATCCCACATGGACCACGAGAACAAAGCGTTTGTGACTCGTGATGCTGTCTTTCAATAAAAAATACGATTATTTCTTGATAAGACAGAGTGGGAGAAAATGTTTCAAGAGCCACAAACTGAGCATATGGTTCGTAAAAAGTATTCCTCATTGCTTGTTCAGTAGTTGTTTCTTCGGACCCTAGGAGGTCAGGTGGAATTTTATCGCTCCTTTATAGTGATGAATTCTAATATGCGACTTATAAAAGACTGTTTCTAGTCCTAACTTCTTGCTATGGCTTAGAGTCATGTGATTCGTAATGGACTCCATGCATGATGGTCAGGTATGTGACCTGGGAAATTTTACTTGAAGAAGTACGACCTCTTCAATGTAAATTGATTTTTAAGATCGAAATTTGCATGGATGAACATTAAAATGTTTTCAAAGATAACTTGGTAGGCAAAGAGTTTTGCACCAAACTTAATTCTTTGATCCATTCGAATATACTTAGCGATTACAGCATATCATAATAGTATGATGCCAACTGGATCTCAAGAACCACCTTCTTGAATACGATTCTAGAAGAGGTAGTATATTTTATATTCACATGTGGGTTCGTAGATCCTAACTATCCTAAGTTAATTTGCAAGCTTAAGAGGATGTCTTAAGTAAGCACTAAAGAGTTGGAATTAGTGTGTCAATCATGTCATAAAATATTTCTCGATATCTCGAGGAATTATGTTTATACATAAAGTTTAGTGGGAGTAACATGGTTTTCATCAGTCTTATATGTGGAGACATATTGATCATTTTAGATGATGAAAGATTTTGGAGAAGTAGAATACATCTTTTAGATATCTGGATTTATGGAGATAAATCTAAAAGGATATTAGCATTGAGTCAAAATTCTTATATTGATAAGATCTTTGACTAGTTCAAGAAAGTTGAACACATAATAATTGATTCCTTTTGCTTCCGCTGCGGGATCAATTAAATACTCTGTGATGTATACTCAAATCCGACATTTCGACATGCTTTGAGTGTATGATTGAATTATTTGGCAATCAAATACCAGTGAGAATCACGTGATAGCCAGAACAGAACATCCTTAGTACTTGCGAAGGACTAAAAGATATGTTCCATGTGGTTGGAGTTTAAAATGAGTTGCGTGTAAGGGTTACACAGACTTCAGTTTCCAAACTGATCAAAGTGATTTGAAATCACGAGTTGGCTGTGTTTTATAGAAGATTTATCTGTTGGAAGAGTTCCAAACAGAAAATACTATTGGAAAGGTTCCAATTAGGAGTGACATTTTCAAATAGAAATGTCATGTATCCGCTGGAAGTGTTCCAGGAAGTTTATCATTGCGGATTTAACAACGGAAATGGAGTACATTGCGTCATATGATGATGCATATGAAAGTAGCTTGGATTCGACAGTATTGGAGGGACTAGAAATAGTTCCTATAGCTGTATATCCTATCCCATTATACTGGTAAAACAGTGGGAGCTACCTTTAGGCCAAGAGTCCTAAGTCTAGATTCAAATCTAGACACGTACTCAGAAAGTTTTATGTAATATGAGGTTACATAGACAAAGAGAAATAGCAATCAGAATGATGGGAAAGATGCAAGTATTGCTAATCCATTAGCCATGCTTTTTGCAGGCTGAACATGATAGTCATGTCATTTCAATGGGGATTGAAATATGTACCTGAATTGCTAAAGATTATAAGATAT
>JAIUZE010014890.1:0-12194 GCA_022085475.1 Heliosperma pusillum | reverse complement strand
CACACCATTCAATTGTGGTGTTCCAGGTGGAGTTAACTGTAGTACTACACCACAGTCTTTAAGGTGTCGAGCAAACTCCTTCGAAAGATATTCGCCACCACGATCTGAACGTAGTGCTTTAATCTTTCTATCCAGCTGGTTTTCAACCTTATTCTGGAATTCCTTGAACTTGTCAAAGGACTCACTTTTATGCTTCATCAAGTAGACATAACCATATCTACTCAAATCGTCCGTGAAAGTGATAAAATCTCTATAGCCATCTCTAGCGTTGATTGACATAGGTCCACACACATCAGTATGTATGAGTCCTAATAGGTCAGCAGCGCGCATTCCAACACCTTTGAAGGAAATTCGAGTCATTTTGCCTATGAGACATGATTCACACGCGCCAAAAGATTCATAGTCAAATGGGGAGATAGTCCCATTATCAATGAGCTTCTTCACGCGTTTTTCATTCATGAGTCCCATACGGCAATGCCATAAATAGGTTTGATCTTTCTCACCAACCTTTGCTTTCTTACTACTCACAGATGAGAACCACAACCAGTATCTAGTACCCAAGTTCCGAAACTTGCATGGTTGATCTCAATCATATGAATAAAAGAAGAAGACATACCAACAGGAGAGACGCGGCCTGCTTTATGTCCTCACGGTACATGAGGCAGTGCCTCCTCCAATGCCCAAACTTGTGGCAATGGTGGCACTCCACGTTACCTTCATCGCTCTTTGTCTTGCCTTGTGAGCTACCGCTAGACTCACCAGGCCCACTCTTGCCCTGCCCTGGCTTTTTGAATTTCGGCTTCCCTACGGCTAGGTTGGCCTTAGCCTTGCCCATACCTTTGCCCTTGTTGCCAATCATGAGAACGTCCTGTTTCAGACTCCCACTCAATTTCAGATCACTCTCTGTCTGTACAAGGAGTGAGTGGAGCTGAATGACGAACGCGATCTATGACGATCTTCTCATCGATTTTGCAACCAAGTGCCTCCAGTTTCTCGACATTCTCAATCATGTCAAGAATGTGTGGGCTAACTGCTTGGCCCCTCTGGAGTTTCGCTTTCAAAGAAGCGACAGGTATGCTCATAGCTAACGATCCTCGGTGCTTTCGAGAACTCGTTAGAGAGCGTGGTGAAAATCTTGTTTGCACCTTGGGCAATGAATCGCCTTTGCAAATTTGATTCCATTGAAAAGATGAGTACGTTCTTTATCGCACCCGCCTCCATTACGAAATCACTATAAGCAAGTGATTCATTTGCTCCTGCATTGGGGCCTGGGTTTGGCGGTAGTGGCTCAGTCAAGTACTTGAGCTTACCGTCAGCAATGGCAGCATTCCGTAATGCCGCCTCCCAGTCCGCAAAGTTGGACCCGTTATTCTTCAGTCGCGTTGACTGATTCATAGTGTCCATGAACATCTTAAGCCAGGACTCACGTCCGAGCGTGGCACTTGGCATTGGGTCATCAGTATGGCCAGCCATTTGTTATTAGCAGTTATATCTGAATATATGACTGTGGGAAAAATAAATATGATAAGTTTCATCGTTTTAAAATTTGAGTCAAATGAAAAACTGTTTAATTCGATGACTCGTGCATTTATACAATTGACCTCCCTCAAGAATTATATAAATGATCCCAAGACTCAATTTCTGTAAATTGATAAGCCAACCTCTTGGCTAATTCTACTTTTAGAATTCCTGGTCGATAAATTTCTGTAAATTCTATCTTTAGTCCATCATAATCACGAGATATTACTCGTACTATAATGTTGAGATAAAATAGGTCAACACTCACTACTTACCCAACGTAGAAGGGGTCATATTATGACTTCCGACGAAGAAGGGGCTCATAGTAGTTTTTCCTATAAAGACTAGTCTCAATTTTAATTTATAGGGGAAGGTCCCATCATCTTAACTTAAATTCATTTTAAGTGAACGAATGTCTAGCAACTCGAGAATGATTTAACTAAGGTGATGACCCTAAAAGCGAGTGACATCCGTATGTCAATGATTAAAATATTCAACCTATATGAATCATTTTACATGCATTTTATTAGGTGGTTTGGTTTAGGCGGAATATGATGCAATTATATCTATCATGTGATGGAAAGTAAACGAGAATGAAAAACGTAAAAGGAAAAACATGTCCTAGTGTGGCCTATCCTACCAAAAAGAATAAAATACAACTCGGAATCCAACAGATTGGACCCTCGAAGCTTGACTTTATCACCCTTCTTGGTCCATGCAGTGGGAGTGAGCTCCAATCTCCATCTTTAGTCTTCTTTGAAATTACAATAAATAAAATTACATAGATCCTATTTATTACATACTAATTTCAAAACCCAAAACTAAAAATAAAGGAGATGCGAGATCTCAAAATACATCCAAGACTATGTTACCATCATTACGGTAACACAATCTACTAAGGCCACACTAAGTTACAACTAATTGTAAAAATACGTTAAAAATTCATTCAAACATTCCCAATAACAATATAAAAGCATCAACTAAAATAAAACATACAAGACATAATACAGTTATTACGATGTTTTATTATCCAAACCACCCTTTAACATAGATTATAATTATGTGGTAATTCTTTAATTACCCACATCAATTACAATCTCGATTCATTTTACTGATAAAATGAACTATCCTTTACATTTCAAACTGCTTTAAAATGTAAGATATTAAGCATATGTGAACCGATTCACATTAATTATACAAAATCCGAATGATGTACAATTAAAGGCCAAAAACTTGAACACGAAAAAAAAAACAGAAATTTTTCATCAAAAATTTTCGGCAAAAATTTTCAAGCAAAACGGTCCTTATCGACAAAGAGGGAAAAAATAATATCCTTTCAAATGATAAACTCATTCAACATCATTTTCATTTTCATTTTAATCTAATCTATATTAAATTAAAACATCTACAAATCTATTCTATGTTATTTTAACAGATTAAAATAACAAAATAAATCTAAATGAAAACGAATACGAAAGGAAATACGATTCTGTAAAATGCTCGATCGAGAAGCAATTAAACAATAAAGTCTCTCGATCGACTAATTCTTCCTAGTCGACAAACAGGGACCACGATCGAGTACAAAAACACTCGATCGACCAAAACTTTGCGAAAAACCACTCGATCGATCAAATCAAGCAATCGATCGAGCAAACCCAAAAGCAAACTGCTCGAACGAGCAAACACGGCTACTCGATCGACCCAAAAGGTTTTAGAAAACTGCTTGATCGAGCACAACAGGTACTCGACCGACCAAACATGATGAGCAAACTGCTCGATCGAGCAAATAAAGCCCTCGATCGAGACAAACACTTACAAAAACTGCTCGATCGAGACACTAAAGTCCTCGATCGAGTCAAAAACACAGCGGATGAAAATAGTTTCGGTTTATGAAATCAAATTAAAACAATTTCGTGGCCTATGCTCTGATACCACTTGTGGGAAATCGGTATTACCACAATACAAATATAATAGGATTATAACGAAAAGTAATAATTTGATTATCGAGTCATAAACGAAAACAAAGAAAAGGTTTAGAAATCAACCTACGGTCCTAGCAATCGGCGTAAAGAACAGAGATATCAAGGTAGATATCCTCCTAATCGTTGCACCCAAGATGCTTAGAGAAATACCCTTGTGTTGCTAGAAGTTATCAAAAATTACTGTTAACTTTTGATTTATGTTTATGTCAAAAGTTACTGTTAACTTTTGTCAGTTTGTGTGATGTTAGATCAGATGGAGGCTAGTGAAGAATTAGGTTAGAAAAGCCAAAACCAATTTTTCTTTTCTCCTGCTTCTCTCCCTTTACTTCCACGGCTGGTAGGTTTTATATGGGGAGATTCTATCTCCTCATAATAACTACCCATTGACTAAAACCCGATAGTATCTGGATACTTTCGTTTTTGGTCATTTTAGCTTTCAATATAATGTGATATCTTATAATCGTCGTTTTATATGGACCGACATTATAATCCGTCATTAATTATAAATATCCGTATATTTATAATTTGCCAATTAATTATAACGGTTTATGTTTAATTAGCTTACATTATATACTATAATTAAATATAACTTTTTATATTCAATTTTACGAATTACAGTTAATTCGTCTCAGCTAACTTTCGTCTCATCATCACATTGACTAACCTTTTAGTCAATTACACTGACTAACCTTTTAGTCATATAATAGGGTATCAATATGATTATTTTCTCAAATAATCACATCTCTCAAACACATCCTATAGGTGTGACTTTTAGGGACCAGTTGATCACCGCCATCTGTATGACAATAACGTCAAACTTATCTAGCAAGCCAACCGTTATTGATAAACGTTAATCAACTGATTATAATACAAAGTATACCCTGTGAACCTACAGAGATTTATTTATGTTATTGCACTAACTGGAGGACACTAGCTCCAACAGATGAAACGTTAGTCAACCGCTTCTAGAAGACCACATACCCGATCGGGTAAGTGTGTACCCGATCGGGTATCCTTGCTGATCAAAGCAGGACGACTCCTTCTTCCTTATTTTGTCCTATGTGTTTAATGCTCGACCTCTTCTCCACGAAACCCTAATACTATAAATAGATGCTCTAAGCCCCTCTTTTAAGTACATCCACACAAAAAAATCTAATCATATATCTCATACAATCTTCTTACATATCTTTTTTAGAATAATCTTTAGTTTTCTCTTTAGCTTTAGTCTTTCTAGTTTAGATTATCTTCTACTTTTGTCTTTTGTTCTTAGTTTATTTCTGTCCATTTCATATCAAAACATTAGTTTAGTTCAATAAGAATTTCAATCTTTGTAGTCTACTTTGTTGGGTACAAGAGTTGTAATTCAAGGTACGGTATTTCTATGCGAAGGATTTCTATTGTCGTTATCGCTTTCATTGTTGATCGTCATCTAGGTATTCCTAATTTATCCTTTGTTTATTGTTCTTTATTGTTTTCCATTTGATTGTTATTCTCTATTCATATCACTTAGATTCGTTTTTTATGTTGTTATACTCATAGTTTCATTTCTCAGATTGTCATATAGTGTCGTTATTATCACCACATAGAGAGTCTAAATTATTGTTAAAATCAACTAAATATGTGAAAGTCCATAGACCTTAATTAGACTCCTCTAATTATTTACTAAATTACTTATTAATTTAGTTTATAATGATCTATGTAACATTGCATGCAAATATAAAGACATTTACATAAAAGAAGAAATTTCCTCACATTGATATGGAAATTATATGGGCACAACCAAGAACTCCTTCTTGTTGTTCTTGAGCTATAAATATGGATGAACACAAGAAATCTCCAAACTAGAAGACCTCCTTCAAGTTGCACCAAGATGACACCAAATAATCTACCCTTATTATTAACTAGATAATAAGATAGATATAATACTACTAATATTATGACTATATTACTACACTAGTAATACTTAGTGAATATTAGTATATGAGAGTTTTAGTGAGAAGAAGGATTTTAGAAAGAAGTATGACAATTGCACAAAATGAAGTAAGTTATAAAATGAACAACTTTTGTTCATTCTTAAGGCCATTTGGCCGGTCACTTTAGTCCATAAAGGACTCTTATTTTGCTTAATTTTATCGCATGCATTAGAGTGGAGTGTTGTAGAAAGGATGATGATTGTTTTATACTTGTTATGTCACTTTCAAAAAGTAACTAAAGAGTAAAAATAAGAACAAAATCATCACCATGTAACTACTACCAAAACCGGTCCAATTGGTCTAGTTAGGTCCATTTTGATTTTTGATATTTGTCTCACAAATACTTATTGATCATATGGTTAATTATCTTGTATAATTAAGTGTTAATTTGATCATATAACAATTATATGACTCAATTAAATAAATAATATGTACTTAACATTTTAAGTAATATTTTACCATTATATCAATATATAATGGGTCCCACAATGCATGGTTAATTTATTTTACAACTCCTTGTAAATATAATTAACTAATTACCTCTATCTCAAAACCTCAACTAATTTAGTAATTTAACGATTAATTACTAAGTTAAATCTTATTTAATCGTATTAAAATAAGATATAAATTTATTAGTCAATTATCGCATAATTGAAAAATAAGCTTAATCGAATTTGAGTTCTTAACTCAATTTCTAACAATTAACTCTCGTACATATCGAATATATGTAATGTACTAATTAACTGTATCGTATACAAATAATTAGTTACTATTTGGATTTCATCCTTTAGGTGTGACCGAAAAGGGATCAGTTGATCACCGCCGTCAAACGACAATAACGTCAAACTCTAGTCAGCCAACCGTTATTGATTTACGTTAATCAACTGACTAATCATATATATAGTCAATAAATATCCCAATTATATTCCATAATAAGATTTATTATGTGGCGCACTATTGTGGAGGACACCTACTCCAACAATATGCCTATCTTAACTTTCATTGTTAATATCATCGTAGACATAAACATAATCATGAGTGAGTAGTCACCTTTCTAGGGTGTAGGGTAGCCATGTTAGATTGATTAAAAGATGATAATTGGATAAAAGAAATTGTGCTTTTAAAACATTGTGTCTATGCATGTTTGGACTTTAACGATAGTTGACGATTCTTGATCACAATCATTAACTAGTATGGAATTCTTTCGAAGGTAGACATACGAGATTTGAATAGACAAAGCATGACATAGTGGATTAAGACCTAGTAAATCGCATAAAAAGCCTGCTAGACCATCTTATCTATGATTGTAATGAACACACCATTCTTACGAACGCGCAATAAATTATTTGCATATCCTAAATCAAATTTCATCAATATGTCAATCTACATGTGTGAACCTATTTCCCTAGATGCTTCTCATTATTGTTAAATCATCATTTGCTTTATTGTTTTCATTTTAGTTTGCTCTTATTTATGTTCTTTATTAGTTTAGAATTCAAAACCTCAAAACCCAGAAAATTGTTAGATAAAACTCAATTGTGAGACGATTCACAATCCATAGGAAATACCATCTCCCTGAGGATCGACCCTTACTTCCCTAATTACATTAATTTTTTATTAGCCTAGTCTGGGTAATTTATCTTTGCATCGGGCTTGCGACAGGCTTGATCAATTAACAATGTCTACGAAAATGCAGTAAAGGCGAAATGCAGACACGATATGGATGTAAAACCTCCCCAAACCAAACCGTACAATGTCCCCATTGTACAAAGTAGAGTAAAAGAATTGCAAACTAGAGAGAGTCGGAAACTTACAGGAACGCGCGTATAACCGACTTCCCCAAACCGAACCAAAAGGAGGTGCTCCAGGGACTCGATCGAGTAGAACACTACTCGATCGAGTGGAAACGAGATGGATCCTTCTCAATCGAGTGGAAAACAGCTCGATCGAGAGGTTTCTTCGCAGAATTACTCGATCGAGCAACCAGAGTGCTCGATCGAGGGGCTTTAGTGTTCGATCGACCGGAAAGGTTGATCGATTGAACAAAAATTTCAGAGTAAGCGACGCCAAAACTGCGAAAAGCAAGAAATTACGCAATTGGAATTGTTTGAACAGTAAAACAGAAATAAACTACTAAAAAGTTTTGAATACGGTACAACAAAACAATAGATCGGGTTGCCTCCCGATAAGCGCAGGTTTATAAGGTCCCGCACGACCCTTGAGCTTCAATCATCAAGCTCCTCGTCTCCGTCGAAGAAGAGCACTTCGACGCGACCCACGACACTGTCAGCTCCATAGTAATGTTTCACATGATGCCCATTAACCTTAAACCGGTTACCCTCGGAGTCTTCTATCTCAACGGATCCAAACTGAGTAACAGCAGTTACTGTGTGCGGACCGCTCCACCTGGATTTCAGCTTACCAGGGAATAAACGCAGTCGGGCATTGAATAGCAACACCTTCTGCCCGACTTGGAACTCACGAGGTATGATTCTCTTGTCGTGCCAACGTTTGGTCTTTTCTTTGTAAATACGCGAGCTATCATAGGCATTCAGACGGAATTCCGCTAGCGCATCTAGCTGCAACAAACGTTTCTCACCACACAAGTTAGCATCATAATTAAGTTGGCGGACTGCCCACCAGGCTTTATGTTCTAGCTCAACAGGTAAATGACAAGACTTACCATACACTAATCGATACAGTGAAGCACCGATAGGTGTCTTAAATGCGGCCCTGTAGGCCCATAATGTGTCATTCAGTTTGGCACTCCAATCCTTCCGTGATTTAGACACAACCTTACCTAAAATCTCCTTTAGTTCCCTATTAGAGACTTCAACCTGCCCACTAGTCTGAGGATGATACCCCAAACCCCTACGGTGTTTCACACCATATTTAGACAGTAAGGTCATTAGCTGATGTTCCCTAAAATGCATACCCCTATCACTAATGACAACCCTAGGGACACCAAAACGGGGGATAATGGTCTTACAAAACAGCTTAATCACGGTCTTGGCATCACAGTTGGGAGTAGCAATCGCTTCTACCCATTTAGACACATAATCTACAGCTACCAGAATATACCTGTTACCAAGACTCGACGGGAATAGTCCTTGATAATCAATGCCCCAGACATCGAAAATCTCGACCTCTAAAATGCCGTTTTGGGGCATCTCATGTCTCTTTGATATGTTTCATGTCCGCTGGCAAGCATCACAGCTAGCAACAAAAAAACTTTAGTGTCAGCAAAGAGAGTCGGCCAATAGAAACCAGATTGTAATACCTTAGCCACGGTGCGCGATGGACCGTTGTGACCTCCACAAGGGGCAGAATGATAGCCTTCTAGGATAGCTTTGATCTCCCACTGCGGAATACACCGTCTGAAGAGACCGTCTGAGCATGACTTAAACAAGTATGGATCATCCCAGAAATAATCCCGCACATCATGTAGAAATTTCTGTTGGAGTAGGTATCCTCCACAATAGTGTGTCTACATTATTAAATCTCATAAAAGGAATAGATTTTGGATATATATTTATTTTATACTTGTCAGTTGATTAACGTATATCGGTAACGCTCAGCTGACTAGAGTTAGACGTTACTGTCGTTTGACGGCGGTAATCAACTGATCCCTCTCGGTCACACCTATAGGGAGGAACCCCAATGGAAAAACTAATGATATTGTATAAAGATACATTTCAGTTAGTCCCTTATTAATATTGACTAAAGATTAGTCAAGTGAGTTTTAATGTGATGATCGAGTTTTGAACTCGGACCAAAATTATTTGATATGATCAAATATAATGAAATTTAGTTATTAAAAGTTAATTTACTAAATTCTTTGAGGTATTTATATATATTGTGAGGTAGTGGTATTTAGCTAATAAATTCTACAAGGAGTTGTAATATTAGCTAAAATGGGTATCCAATGACCCATTATATATTGATATAATGATCAAATATCACTTAAAAATTAAGTGTATATTATTTAATTATTTGTATCATATAATAGTTAAATGGTCCAATTAATAATTAATTATATGAGATAATTAAGTATTTGACTTATAAGTATTTGTGGGACAAATATCAAAAGTCAAAAATGGACCCAAAAACTCACATATAGACCGAAATATGCACAATCACAATTAGGTGAGTGTTGGGCAATATTTCCACTCATTAGTGGATGTTTACATCATTTTCCACTACTCTAATTTACCTATAAATACCACAACACTATGGTCACTACATTTGATGAATTAAGAAGAAAAAAAATTATTCATTATAAGCACTTGGTGGTTTTTTCAACCTAGAACAATAAGTTGAATTGTTCATCTTATTCTTCATCAACATCATCATCTTCATCACATAAAATCACAAAATATAATATACATCTTATATTACTAATAAGTAGTAATATTTGTAGTATTATTAAGGGTTAGTCTTAGTTTTTATCTAGTTAATAAAACTAGGATTTTGGGGCAAATCCTTGGGTGCAACAAGGAGGAGTAATCCTACTTTGGATTAAGGTTTAAGGAGCTCTATATTCAGGTTGTAAAACTACAAAAGTTGTAGTATACCTTTTCCATAAAGCTTTGTAAGGAAATTTCTTCTTATTTATTGTTTAATAAGGACTATTTTATCATGCATGTACTAGATCACATATAAATTAAATTATGGTAATTTAATATAATGATTAGAAAGTCTAAACATATAGTTTTCATAACTAACAATTGGTATCAGAGCCTTTTGTGCATGCATGTTTATTAATACGACTTAAGACAATTTATATGATAAATTGCTTAAATATTGATAAAATGGTTCAAATGAGTTGATTTTTTCCATGCATGTTCATACTGACCTCAAAAAGTTTCTGGTCGAATTTTATTATTTTTAGAGTTAATTTGCTATTTTTAGTTTATTTTTCGGTTAAAAGTGTCTTAAAATGCATTATTTTGGGTTAATTGTTAATTTAAAATATTTGCATGTTAAATCTGATGATTAAATCTTAATATACTCATGCATGCATGTTTTACATAGTATATGTAAAATTCAGAAATTAAATTGTTAATTTTTGCATGTTTATTGGTTTTATATGATAAATATCATTAAATAATGACTATATTATGATTAAAAATGACCGAAAAATAAATGGGCCAATTTTTTTTTCAGACCTGGAAATGTTCCAGAATCATAAAATTTTGATTTTTAAAATTATTTTATATTTTTGATAATTTATTGGCATGATTATGTCGTTTTTACATGAAAACCGATAAACATGCGAATGAATTATGAAAAATGGTTTAAAATTTCTGAAATTTTTATTTTGGTCCATTTAGTATTCTGGTAATTTTCCAGAAAAGTTACAATTATTTATTTTGAATTTGCATTATTTTATATGATTATTTCGGAATAAAGGCGTAAAAGTTGCGATAATTGTGATATAAATAGCAAGATAGATCAAATCATGCTAATATTATTCAAAAATTAGTGGAGACAAATTTTTGAGGTACCAAAACAGTTTGGAATGTTAGTATGAACTTAAATAAAGTTTAAGTGTTGATTTACAATTTTTAATGGTTAAAAATGTTTAAAATTCCATTAATGAAATGCTTTATTAATATGATTAATTATGAAAATGGCAATTTGGCATGTTTCATGTTTATTTATAGTAAATAATATGTTGCATATTAGCATGTTATTTTTATTTATTCATTGGATGAATTATGTTGTACCTAATATGGCCAAGTTAGAAATTAGTATTACCCGAAATGTACGGGAATACTAGTTTAATTTGTAATTAAGCAATCTCGTATTGCCCGTCTGTGAAATTAATTATTTTCATTTATTAGTAGGAAATTGTATAATAGGATTAGATGATGTAATTATTTTTGAGAAGACGGTGGTCAAAAAGACGAAGAAAAGGTGATCTAAAAGACGGTTTCAAGAAATTGAAGATTTGTATTTTGGAAAGCTTAATGTAATAGTTAATTAGATTAACTAAGATAAGTGGCCATATTAGGATTTATATTTATTGTTTTATTTACATGTTAATTGTTGCATTGTTCCGCCATGCCAAATTGCCAAAGTCTAGTGCGTTTTTATTTTTTTGTTATTGTCATTAAATCATCTACCATTCACCTATTTAGTTCACTTAAAAAGTTATAGATAATTTTTTGACAAGATCTCTCACATATTTTAAAATTGAGATATAGCCTTACCAATAATTAGCACCTATAAATCCCTTCTTCATTAGGGCCACGCTCGCCTCAGCGGGGTGTTCCTTTTTTACGTTGGGTAAGTAGGGTAATAAACGTTATTACGCGTCAAAGTTGGTTGGACTCAACGGGATGTAGAGACAAGTCTCAGTCCCGGGGCTAAAGATATATTTAAGAAATTTATCGACCAAGAGTTCTAGGTGTAGAATCAGTCAAAAGTTGACTCACCGAATTTAATTAATTAAGGGATGTATCGGCTCACCGTGCCCAAGATTAATTTAAAACGGATCTTGGAATTGTTTATATAGTTTAGTGGGAGATCATTATATAAACGTTTTTATAACTTGATTTTTCAGGTTTATTTTTCCGATAAATGTTAATATTTCCTTTTTTTTTCGTTTGTAGTATAAAATCTGCATAATGTCGACTAATACAGCAATTCAACAAAATGATTTACCCTCCGCTACTCTACCGAAAGAGTCGTGGCTTAGGTCCTTTATGGACAAGTC
>JAIUZE010014889.1:0-17203 GCA_022085475.1 Heliosperma pusillum | reverse complement strand
GATAAACATGAGTCAATACATGATACATAAGCATTAGAACAAGTTTATGAAGCATAATGAATAAGAAACATAGATACCTCTCCAAAACAACAAGTTTGGAAACTAACTAAAACCAGGGTCCACTTCAAACTGTCATAACTAGAGTTCTAGACATGTAAATACAGAAATTCCAAGTTGAGGTGATAGCTTATCCTCTTACGGTTCCAACGAGATGTCACAAGCCCAAAACAAGCAAGTAACGAAGGAGATATGATCATTTTACAAAAAGGGGTCAGTGCAGTGAAACTGCACAAGTCACGACCGTGACTTGTATTTCACGCCCGTGACATGTGTTACCAATTCACCCGTGAGCCTTCAACAAAAATTCAATCCTATCATTTCCAATTCTCATAATTCATTTATAATAACTATCAACAATCAATATTCATCATCAACAATCATCAAATAACAACAATCATCATCCATAACATGATTCATAAACTTACTAATCGTATTCTAATACGATTTCTAGCATATAAGCATGTAAAACACGTAAATGATATCGAGTAACCCTTCACCGTTACCTTTACGCGTCTTTAATCGATTCTAAACCTTCGTAGTCTCCACCTACATACAATTAGATAATAAAAGATGACTATCATTCACCTTGAGAAAGACGGATAATTTAAAAAGCGAGAAAGACGGTAATTTTATTACCAATACGGATAGAGGAAGGTAAGAGGGGAAGAATGAGACGAACTTACGTGAATTCCAATAAGAAACGAAGGAGATACGGTGATTCAAAGATGGATCAAAATTGGAGGCAAGGGTTTTTGATATTTGCTTTAGGAAGAAGTAAGGGTTTTGGTTTGTGTTGAATGAAATAGATTAAGGGAGTATGAGATATTTATGGAAAAAAGTCAACAAAAGTCAAACTCGCCTTAAGACGGGATTCTCATGGAATCTCGCGGAAATTCCAAATACGAACTCGGAAATTCTAAATTCGACTCGGAACATAAAATTCTAAATTAAAACTTAAATTTGCTGAAAGGTATCCGTAAAATATTTTCACTAGAAAAATAGGGTACATTTCCGGGTGTTACAAATTCCTCTCAAACCCGCTAACTCGAATGTATATGGGCCAAAAACTTAACGTGAACACAGCCTTGGTTTGACCAAAACCCACATTTTTATGTTTATTTTTATTCAATTATACACATTTTCCAAATAACATGTTTAATACAAACCCGTGCAATTATGCACGGGGCTAAAACTAGTATTAGTGAAAGGAGAGAGTATTAAATTTTTAACAAATTGGTTATATTTTGGGAACAAGAGAAATGAGAGAATTTTATTTTATTTTATTTTCTTTCTAAAAGGAATGGTAGTTGTGGCAAAAGCGAAAGTGCGTTGGACGTAATAAATTGTGGGTAGGAATTGGCAATTTTGATTTAAATATGTTTGTATTCTCTTTGTATTGGTTATTTTTTTTATTATTTGGGTGTCTTAGTCATGTCTTATTTAAGATTTCGATTTTGACAAATTCTTATTTTAGAATGGGACAAATTCTTATTTTAAAATGGGAGTATTTACCTTAAGTTTAAGATGAATCAAATATGTCCATATTGAATGAAAAATATAAAAAAATGCATAGAGAGAAGTAAAAGATTGTCCTATAAAACGTTTAATTGTTACATGGTCAAATCACTAAAGATCTTGATCAATTTTTGTCTTTTTATAAATATCTCAAGTAATTTATTTCCTTCATTGATCTTTTATTCAAGTAAAACAACAGAGTTAACAAATAGAAATAGTGACACAGAGTTTAATTTGAAGATTTAAGACACAAAAGTCATGAAGTCATGATCTGCATCAAGAGCGGTCATATGCTCCTCTTTAAGGGATATTTCAAGCTCCACACTACCACCCTCTTCACAACCTTGACTTGCATTCACCTTTCCATCATTCTTATTTCCGGGTCCCATTCGAAGAGCGATTGGCTTACCTAACCCGAATTCAAGCCCATACATATCGAACCTTATCGACCCTCCTATCACGATACTATTTGACTCACGAACGTTAACGTCGTCGTCGTCTTCATTCGAATATAGGAATCCAGGACTACTTATAAGATGAGTGGTCATACTCAAAAAATCATGGATGGATTTACTATCTGTACCTCTAATTGCATCGTTCAAAAGATTTGCCGCCCAACCTAAGTCATTGCTCAACAATTCACCCACCTTACAAATCACCTTAACATGGATTACATAGTTTCCTATGTAATCATTGGTTAAAGGTGGGTCAACTCGGGTACGAGTATTGATCGCCATACTACAAATTGTATCTTGTTCAGCAGATTGGTTTCGAGCCCTTGTTATCGATCTCCAAATGAACGAGGTTAAGCTCTGGAATGAAGACACATTCGGATTGCGCCCATCACTATTGGCCTTAGCCTTTATGGTTGCCAGTGAGTTGGATGAGAAATGAAAAACTCGGTCCGTTAAAGGGCTTTTCTCCTGCATTAGTAAGTGCATTATACATCTGATATACTACCTCATATACCGTAGTTTTCGAGCTTATAAAAACGTTTTGAGTTACGTATTAAAAATTATGAGTTTTAGTATCAAGCTTTTAAGTTCGTTGATTTGATTAAGCTCAAAAAATTATAATAGAAGTCAAAAATATCATATATAAGATTTAAAATGTCACTTCGAAACTTTACATACTCGAAAACAATATATATAAATTCAAATTCATATTAGTATGTGAAACTACCTTAGGTGTATAATTTTTTCTCCCCTCCAGCATAGTCATGACCTCCTTAAGGCCAAGATAGGGCAACTTGATGGCCGGACCATGCACGTACACTGGTACTCGTGAAATCTTTAACGATTTTTTACAAAAAATCTCAGATAACATGCGCAAAAAATGCATAAAAGATGTGCCATCTACGACACTATGGTTCACTGTAAACCCGATAAAAACACCATCTACAAGTTCTGTTACTTGGATGGATAACAAAGGTTTAGTGTGACCTTCATAATTGATACATTCTTCTCCAAAGTCAAATAACTTAAGAAGTATATTTGGAACACGAGTAGGAGAAAGAAGATGAGATATGTTGAGATGTTTAGCGGTAACATGGGTTAGCCTTGCTCCGGGACCCTTATTGCAGTCTATGAAGACGGTACAAGCTTGTTCATCAACGAAGGTATCGGTGTCCAAGCGGCCAGCCAAAGGATAAAAATGGCAGAGGGCCATAGAAATAGAGTGTTTGAGGTTATCTAAGATGTTAATGAGAGTAGAAGAAGTTGATGTATTATCAAAGGTGTAAAGGATTCCCTTTTGAATGGGATAAATGCTTAACATCTTAATCTCGGCAGGGTTTAAGTAAATACGCTGTTTTGAGGCGTCAACCTCATGCGTTGCTTTTACAAACCATTCTGAGATTAGCTCCATCGTTGTTCGATCGATATAATTTGTCAGGATTGTGAGGGTATTTATATATATAATATATATGTGGGATTAACCTGAATTTAATATTTGGGGAGATTCACAAATACCCCTATTTCAGATTTTATGCATCTTGTCATTATATTATTCTAATTATATACGAAGTATAATTTTTCAATTTCTCTAAAGTCTTATCACTTTTCATTTTTTGGTTAGTTTTTTATAGTAAAATGGGAGCAGTAAAATTTCATATGTGAACCATTTTAGATTCTCACGCACATGACATTAAAATCCAATAATATGGTAAGAAAATTAGAATGATAATGTGCAAGTGTGCCACCTATCTATTTCATGATACTGTTATTTACCATTTCTTTTACCTCCTCTTCTATTAACCTGTAAAAATATACTCCATCTATTCAAGTTCAAACACAATATTTCTCTTTAACACATTTGCCAATGTACGAATTGTAATGTAAATATCTCGAGTTTTACATTATAAAAAAATATAAAAATTTGATAATCTTATTGTACTTATAAAGACGAATCTAACAAGATACCACGACACATGACCATATTTTATCTTATATATTGCAAGGAATCGTAAAGATTCTCTTTACTCAGGAATAGTGTCAAAAAAAGAAATGTTGTGTTTGGACTTGAATGAAAGGAGTACTTCTTTCGTCATTTTTTTTCTTATATATTGGCTTTGACACAACGACAAGTGAATGACAAAAAAGTGATAAACTAAATATTTATTTTACACATCCACCTGGACACTTTACATGACAATTTGTCTACTTGTTTAAAAGCAACCCACAATATAAATAGATAACAATTTATTAATACAGTCAAAAAAGAAATAAATAAGAATTGACGAGACAGAGGGAGTAATATATTTGGACATATTTATTTGTTATCCGATCGCATACAATATATATTAATTTAATCGATTTTGATTTTGAAAGAATAATGGGAAAAAGTAGAAGAGGCGGTCATTGGGAGTATGGAAATAACGGTTTGTCTGTTTCATTCTTGTTATAAGAGCATCTCCAATGATTTAGGTTGGGGATTTGCTTGCAATTTTAAATAATTGCAAGCTAGTAGCTTAACCATTGGAGTTGTCCATGTAGATTAGCTTATCTCAAATGGACCCACAAAATTTTTGAGCTACTAGCTCCATGGAGCTAGTTGCTTGAAAGGACTCACATGACAAATAACCAATTGGAAAATTGTTACCTCATTAATAAAGTTTTAATTTTATGATAAAATTTGGAAATTGAATAAATTAATAAAGAAGTATGTTAAGTGGGTTCAATCAAGTTAGTAATAAGTTGGTTAATCCATTGGATTAAATTGTAGCTTAAACTTGTTGTACCTTAAAGAAATGATGTGGCAAAGGTAAGCTAGTTATAAGTCTTATAACTAACTTACCAATGAAGATGCTCTAACAATGCTTAAAAGATAGGGTCCACATGTATACGCGGGAGTGATATACTCGGACCCAGAATTTAATTTCTAATGAATACTTTTGCCCTTCACTTCTTAACCGTAAGTTTCAAACTTTCAATGGCATGTCTCCATTTTCCCTTCCCAAGGCAAAAAGCTTACTTTATTGCGTTTATACCTGCGTGGTCTAACATACATATATATGAGTTACCGGATCCTCACATGAGTGTATGACCTAGTAGACTAGTAGTTACGAGTAGGAACGTTAGCGGGACGGGTATAAACAATTATCATCCCGCACCCGTGCTAGTTGGGGCAAGGGTAGCTGGAGATTTAGCAAATGGTGAGGCGGATACGGATACAAAAGTTCCACCCACTATGGGTGGCGGGACGGTGATGAGTTTTATGTCATATCCACCTAATACCCGCCTACCCACCAAGTATTAAAAATATATATTATTATGACTTTGTATAATGTTTTTTATTAAAAAGAAACTTAAACTAAAAATATAAAAATGAAAATCTGCAAAAATTCATAATGATTAAACTACACTTTATTTAGAAAAAGTATCGACATAAGCCATGACATAGGTGGTTGGTGGGTAATAGGCAGAGTACGAGTTAGATTTTCAATCGGCGGGGCGGGAACAAGTATAAAAACTTGTACCCGCCATTGGTGGTCGGACGAGTATGGGTACGAAAATTGCTTGGCGGGTACGGGTACAGGTGGACCTATATCCACAACCGCCCCGCCCCAATGACATCCCTAATACTTAGAAGTCATTTAGTACAAGTAAACATGGCAAAATCAATCCGACCCGATTGACCAAGCCCGAAAAGGCTGACGTGAGACCTGAAGTTGACCTGAATTGGAACACTCGAATGTGACTCGAAAATCTATTTGACCCCACCCGACCCGAAAATGACCCGAGCTTTCTTGACCCGTAACTGACCCGACCTAAAAATGAACTGGTCCGAAATCCCTCAACCTGAAAATTACCCGACAAAACATAACTCTAACTGAACCAAAACGACTTAAAATGGCTTCTCTGTTATTCATTGAAACGAAAATGACCAAACCCAAAATAACCCGACCCGATTAATCCGAAACAGACCCGACCAACAAACTCGAAACAACACGAATACCAAAATGGCCCGACTCGACCCGAGTTAACTCGAAATCAATGAGAGACTCGGCCCAGACCCGGCCCGAATCCGACCCGATTGACATGTTTGCCAGGACTAATTACAAGTATTTTATTTAATAAAATTGATGTTAACTATCATAAGAGCAAGTTTAATGGTAAGCTAGTAGATACTCGCTGACCAAAGCCGCATCATATTTTAAGTTACAACCATTTTAAGCTACCAAACTATTTTAATAGTTTAGTTAACTTCTATGCTAGCATACCAAAGCCACATTACTTGCTTTATGATACTATATAACAAATAATGAGACACATTCACTATTCTTTTTCTTAATATTATTCCTTTAATAACATCCCCGATTAATACTATTACTTTGACTGCTCACTCCGTTACTATTATTAATTGGACTACTCCACTATTTTTTTATGATATTGATGAAACATTTAGCAAACAATCACGTTAGCTCTGTGGTTGTTGATTTAATAAGTAAATATTATATTTCTTAAGTTACTTACTAGCCTAAATTTAAAAAACTACTCCCTCTGTTCTCAAATCATCATCATCATTCATTCATTATCATTATCATTATCATCATTATATATATAATTAAAACAGCAACTTTTCGAGCGATTACAGGGAGTCCAACAATTGCAAAATACTTCCGAGTGCTCTAATTAAAAGTTGAGATTTTGAGTCATATTAGAGTGTCCAACTTTTACGAACTTCCTATATAACTTATAAGTAATAATAAAATGATAAGAATTTTTTAAGATAATGAGAATAATATTATATAAGATTGATTTTTAGTTGATTAGTAATAACAAGATGATAAGAATTTTTTAAGATAATGAGAGTAATGTTACTCCGTATATAAGATTGATTTTTAGTTGATAAAACGTTCTTTTGTTAGTGCAGTTACGTAAATGGCTTTAGATTAGATCAATTTTAGTACTTGAAAGATACTCTAATGGTTATATATAGGTGTATGTTTTCATCCGACAAAATAATAGTTGTTTCCACTTTATGTTCAATTTTTTCCATGTTTTTAATTTTGGTTTACTGATATCATAACATTGTTTTCTACGATGATATTTCAATAGATCTTAAATTTAATTTTATTATAGCTTTTATTCAGCTTATAACGTTTTTTTTTCTTTGATCTTAGTTTCTTGCTTTATAATTTTCTCACAAGTTTTATTTTTACGTGTAGTGACCGGGTTTGTCGCAGTCCCGATACAAAAATAATTACCCACACTTAGGCTAACAACATAAAGAATGTAATTAGGGAAGTAGGGGTCGATCCTCAGGGAGTACGTGTTAACTATGAATTGCTATGGGGTGATTTTCATTTAAGTTCGATTTTCTTGAGGTGATTATCTAAACTACTAACATGAAATAAAATGACAAATATACAATGACGATATTTAAATGACAAGTATGGAAATTGCGATAAAAATAAATCTAATCTAATTGACGACGATAATAAAATTGCAATATAAGATGAACTAATCTACTTGACGGGAAGGAAACTGACAATAATTAAATCTAACTAAGAACGATAATTAAAATAACAATATTGAAAAACTACCTAACCTAAAATAATATAAAACTAATAAACTAATAAATGACAATAAAATAATCTATCTAAGAACGGTAATAAAATAACGGTAAAATAAACTAACTAAAACGATAAAATAAACTATCTAATCAAATTGATATAGAGAATTAGAAATTCATGTCAAATGATTTAAAAGCTTTATTCATACCAATATTAGAATTACTACGATTGTCTAAGCCTTGTAGCGGTATATTCCTCTCGGATTCGTACCGACTTTTTAATGGGTCCTAACGTCCTCTCAGCCTGGTTAGGTCACTAAACCCCTATTGGCAGTCCTAATTCCCATCCCAACTCTCGTTTCTAAGACGGAAATTGACTAATACAAACAATTGCTTATGGCCATTAAACAAAGTAATAGAATTTGACACGACCAAAGGAAGAAACAAACTAGGTGGTTCTAATGGTATCGACTCTTCTTTTAATTCATTCTAACTAGCAAATCATTTCAATATTTCAATTTTATTTATTGTATTTACAAAATGATAATCTTACACTTTACTAAATTCAATTTATGTGATTAAATAGATTAAGAGGAAAATGATAAGCAAAATTAAACTACGAAATAAAAGTACTAAAATGATTAAGGTGATCAAGATTATATTAGTAATGATTCTAATGATGAATTTTATGGTGATTATTATATGATTAGGCAAAATAGAATATGACATATTAAACGATATTTTGGTTTCAACTAGATTACTTTTATATGGATTTCCTACCAACAATAATATAAAAACAAGACTAATGAGATTATAGTTCATGAACTTAATATGATGATGAAAACAATACAACTAAAATAAGTACTATAAAGAGAAAACAATGATGTCGGAAATTGCGTAAATAAAGGATAGAAAATTACCGGGATTGGAGTACAATTATGTAAGAAAGAAAGCAAAGAACAAATATCCAACCCAATATAATGACAAATGCTTATAGAAACACTAGAAAAGTACTTGGAAATTGCTATAAAAGTAGTCTAAGATTGCATAAACTATAAACTATAATCTAAAACTTATATGAAAGAAAGATGTAAAATATGTAATGTTGTGTTGTGTTATTCTAAATTGTGTGCTAATTGTGTGTCTTTCTCATGAGATGATCCTTGGCTTTTATAGGGCTGCATAGCTGATCATCTGCGTCCAAATTCGTACCCTAGACAAAGCAATAAAGCACTCCATTAAGGCTTGGTAGAAGAAGAGCCAAGAAGCGTTCATCAGCAGACATACCCGATCGGGTATGTGGTAATCCGATCGGGTATGTAACCCTGATGGATTTTCTTTCGTCACTTCCAATTTCTTCTTTGGGCACGGAATCCTATGCCTTGGTCTTGGTCAATGCAGCACGTAATTGGGCTTGGGCTAGTCTTCCTTTGACTTGGGTTGATGTTTTCCTTTGAGAAACAAAGTCAAAGTATAAGATGAGTCCACTTGAGGAAGGATGTAGCGGAATCGTAGCCAAATCGTGAAATTGCTATCATCGGTTCCTCGTAAACTTGTATTCTAGTGCCTTTGCTCCATAAAGTAAGAAAATATAGCAAAACCGCTTCATTTCCTATAAAACGAGACAATGTACGCAAAACAACTAGAATAGCAATATTAGCTCGTTAATCACTTAACAAAGTGCATAAATCATATAGAAATCGAGCTAAAACGGGGGATAAATTAGTACAAAATATCGCTTATCAAACTCCCCCAAGCTAAACCCTTGCTTGTTCTCAAGCAAACATAACAATCATAACCAGGACAAGGGTAGAAAACAATGATCAATCTATAATCCAAATCTCAAAAATAAGCTCTTAACAAGTGGATGAATCATAAACCCGAAACAATCAGGGCAAAGGAAAGTGCGAATCATGGTTGAGATTTACTGTAACACCCGCAAATGTACCCTATTTTTATAGTAAAAATATTTTACGGATACTTTTCAGCGAAATTTAGTTTTAGTTTAGAATTAAATTTTCCATGTCGAATTTAGAATTTCCGAGTCCGTATTTGGATTTTACGCGATATTTCAAGTGAATCACGTCTTAAGACGTCTGTGACAACCCTCGCGAATGCGGAAATATAAAACATACAAGCATGTGAAATAATATGCGGAAATACGGTATTTTAAAAACTTTTATACATGCAAGATAGATAAAACGAGGAGTGTCAAAATATTACAAACTAAGTACGAAATACAACAAAGAGACGGGGTCTCTCAAAATGTTAGAAAAGAACAAGTGTTTAGCAAAACTAGCTAAAATCGTCTAGAGGTGAAACTTCCAGGGACAACGCCCGCTAGCTCACACCCGAACCCAAAATAGTCAAAGCAAAAAGCCATCCATGCAAGCAACCTGTTCATTCATGAAAAACATGAACGCCACAATCAGTGGGGAGTAACTCCGGGTTCTTCCAGCCATATCACATTAAACGTACATAGAAGGAAATACAAAAGTAAAATCATGCATATATGAATATACATGTGAGATACGATAAGAATAAATAGGCAATTCGATAAATAATGATAAGAGCATATGGAATACAAATCCGAATCCATCATGTTATTCAAAGACTCGGGGAAGACACTCTTAGGCAACCGAATACGCTCACTAGGGCTTGCATCTCACCGTTAGCGGTATACGTTTGATAAGATTGAGACTCGACAAACAAACCATGTCAAGTCATGCAATGACTATGAATAAATCCATCATGTTATCATCCATACAAGCAACCCAATACATAGACGGTGCCCAATCATGCAATGACCATGAATAATATCATGAAATCACGCATTCAAGAACGACGACACAAAGACGACATCTCTCACGGTAAATGAAACGCAATAGCACCGTGTACATGGCAAGTATGATTAAAAAGGCATCCACGGGATCACATTTCCCTGAACTCATACCCGATGCTTACATTTCGCGTATGTAGACTAATTTCCTCCCGGTAGGAACGATAAGGCTCCTAATCTAAACCTGGCCAGATTCTCGGAATCACATTTTCCGATTTGATATGCGATCACGTTTCGCACCCAAGACTCGGTCTTACAAAGAAAAACCCGAGTAACCAACCCCCAAATTCGGTAGAATTCAATTCACGAAAGAGGCGGAAAGAGCTCAAGCCGCATAACGCGTACGCTAACAATGCAAATAACCCCCACCATCCGCAAGTACACAACATTTGACGGCCGGTCGAGATCAACGCAATGCGGTTTCAACTCCCAACAACGTCGTCCGTATGCCCACTACACATGCAATTAAGCAGTAGGATACCTCTCCGTTCCGACATTCCAGCCTTACGAACGGGAAGGTAGCCAAGGGAATGAGAGTACAAAGCACAAGACAAAATAGTGCTCAAACCGTATCATTTGTAAAACCCGACTCAAAGTGGGACATAGCAAAAACCGTCACAAAACATGTGATACAAGCGAATGAAATATCATATATCCAAAACATGAATATTATAAGTCACTACGTAAAATTATACGATAAACAAATCATGCGAACTATTATAAATTACGAGATTTAGAAATTTCAAGAAGAAAACACAGCCGTGTTCCAGGCCGGGGTGGAGGGAGGCGGCCGGTACCCCGGCTCGGAGCACAACAACACACAAAAACCGAGTTTGGAAACTAACTAAAACAAGGGTCCACTTCAAACGGTCATAACTAGAGTTCTAGATATGGGAATGCAGAAATTCCAAATCGAGGTGATAGCTTATCCTCTTACGGTTCCAACGAGTGGTCACAAGCCCAAAACAAGCAAGTAACGAAGGATATATGATCATTCTACGAAAAAGGGTCGGTGCAGTGAATTCTCAGCCGGGCACTGAACCGGCAGCCGGCCCTTCGGCCAGGACTACCTCCTACCCGAGAACAACATACACAAGTTCCATCATTTTCAATTCTCCTAATTCACTTCTAATAATTATCAACCATCAATATTCATCATCAACAATCATCAAATAACAACAATCATCATCAATAACATGAATCCAAAGCTTACTAATCGTATTCTAAATACGAGTTCTAACATATAAAGCATGTAAAACACGTAAATGATATCGAGTAACCCTTCACCGTTACCTTTACGCGTCTTTAGTCGATTACTAAGCCTTCCTAGTGGTTTCCACCTACAATTAGGTAATAAAAGATGAATATATTTCACCTTGAGAAAGACGGATAATTTAAAAAGCGAGAAAGACGGTAATTTTATTACCAATACGGATAGAGGAAGCTAAGAGGGGAAGAATAAGACGAACTTACGTGAATTTGAGCAAGAAACGAATGAGATATGATGATTCAAAGACGGATAAAAAATGGAGGCTAGGTTTTGGGTGTTCAGGTGAGGAAGATCAATGGTTTGCAATGAATTAGTTTAAGGTTAGACGTGAGTATACTACGGGTGAGTCGGGAAAACGTCACCGCACTCAAAGGCGCTGCAAAAGTCAAGAAAAGTCAAAGAACGACTCAAAAGTCAAGAAAAGTCAAAGACGACTTAAAAGTCAGAAAAGTGAAAACTCGCCTTAAGACGGGATTCTCATGGAATCTCGCGGAAATTCCAAATACGAACTCGGAAATTCTAAATTCGACTCGAAACATTAAATTCTAAATTAAAACTTAAATTTGCTGAAAAGGTTTCGTAAAATATTTCTACTAGAAAAATAGGGTACATTTCCGGGTGTTACAAAGCTAATTAAACATAAACCGTTATAATTAATTGGCAAATTATAAATATACGGATATTTATAATTAATGACGGATTATAATGTCGGTCCATGTAAAACAACGATTATAAGATATTACATTATATTGGAAGCTAAAATGACCGAAACACGGTATCCAGATACACTCGGGTTTTCAGGTCAATGGGTAGTTATTTGAGGAGACTAAATCTCCTCATATAAAAACCCATGTGTGCCGTGAGAAAGAAAAAAACAAGCAGTAGAAAATTCTAACCTAATTGATCTATCTCTCACACAGCCTCTCTATCATTCACACAAACAGACAAAAGTTAACAGGAACTTTTGACAAAAACACAAAACAAAAGTTAACAGTAACTTTAGTTCTGTTTCTAGCAAAGGAGAAGGGTATATCTCATACAATCTTGGGTGCAATGATTAGGAGGATATCTACTTTGATATCTCTGTTCTTTACGCCAATTGCTAGGACCGGAGGTTGATTTCTAAATCTCTACTCTTATTCATGTTTTCGTTTATGACTCGATAATCAAGTTATTACTTTTCGTTATAATCCTATATTAATTTTATTGTGGTAATACCGATTTCCCACACGAAGGCTCTCAAAATGTTATCAAATATCAAAGTTATTAGCAAACTAGCTAAACAACGTCTAGGGGTGAATCGTCAAGGCCAATGCCCGCTAGGACACACCCAAACCCAAAATACAACAAGCAAATTCCATCCAAGCAAGCAACCTGTTCATCCATGAAAAACATGAACGCCACAGTCAGTGGGGAGTAACTCCGGATTCTCCCAGCCATATCACAAATAACATACTTAAACGAAATTACATAAGTAGAAGCATGCAAATATAAATATATATGTGAAATACGAGAAGGATAAATAGGCAATTCAATATATAAAGATATAGGTGCAGGAAGTACAAAACCGTAACCATCATATTATAGATAAACTCGGGGAAGACACACTTAGGCAACCATACACTCACTAGGGCTTGCATCTCACCGTTAGCGGCATAAGCTTGATAAGATTGAGACTCAACAAACAAACCACGCCAAGTCATTCAATGATCACAAATAATCAATCATATAATCATCCATCCAAACGTACGAATACGTTGACAACATCTCCCACGGTAAATGACACGCACTAGCACCGTGTTCATGGCAAGTATGATTAAAATCGCATCCACGGGATAAACATTTCCCTGAATGCATACACGATTCACATTTCGTATATGTAGACTAATTTCTTCGTGGAAGAACGACGATAATAATACGGTCCTAGTCTAATCCTGGCCAGACTCTCGGAATCACATTTTCCGATTCGACATGCGATAAACATTTCGCATCCAAGACACGGTCAACCATAGAAGCCGAGTACCCCAAATTCGGTCAACCTTCACGAAAGAGGAGGAAAAGAGCACAAGCATCATAACAAGCGGTACGCTACATGCAATGACACCACCTCGCAAGTATACAACATTTGACGGCCGGGTCGATCAACGCAAAGCGTTCGCCTCCCAACAACGTCATCATATGCCCACTAACACATGCAATTAAGTAGTAAGGATACACTCTTCGTTCCAACATTCCAGCCTTACGAGCGAGGAGGTAGCCGGGGGAATGAGAGTACATAATACTTAACATCTAGTGCTCAAATCATAACATATGGTAAAACCGACTCAAAGTGGGATATATCAAAAACCGTCACAAAACATGTGATACAAGCAAAAAGAATATCATATATTCTAAACATGAATATTTAAAGTCATTACGTAAATTTATACGATAAACGAACCATGCGAATTATTATAAATGAAAACATAAGAAAGAATAGCAAGGGAATTGGCAGCGTGTGCCAGCCAGTCAGGTGGACCGGCTACCGGCTACCCGGCTGGAACAATAGTCACACTTGAAAACCAATGAATATACAGCGTGTCCCAGTCGTTCAAAGGGACCAGCTGTCGGCTACCCGGCTGGGACCATAAGTCACTTGAGAAAAAGAAGGGAATATAGGATGTGTCTCAGTCGGTCGGCTGACAGGCTGCCGGTCGGCCGGCTGAGACATATTTCATACCAAATTATTACGTAACAATAATAAAACAACAGCCAACTCCCAGTCGATCAGCTGACCGGCGGCCGGTCGGCCGGCTGAGACAGAATATGCACGAAATCCATTGCTTAACACCAATGAACATCAACCAACATCAATTATCATCATCAATCACCAATACTCATTAACAATTATCAACTAACAACAACCATTATCAACAACACAAATCCTAGGACTAATCATCCTATCTTAAATACGTTTACTAACATTAACAGCCATTATCAACAACACAATTCCCGTGCTTTGTAGCCCCAGCCGGCCGACCGGCCGCCAGTCAGCCGACCGGATGGGACGCGTCTGAAGTGAAATGGTTATTTCGAAGATTTTTTGATGATGCGTAAGTCCCAGCCGGCCAACCGGCCGGCGGTCAGCCGACCAACTGGGAACCCCTTGTGAAATTGTTTAGTTTTTGATGACATGCAAATCCCAGCCGGCCACCCGGCAGCCGGCCGACCGACTGGAACTCCCCCTTCCTTATTTTTCTTCTTTTCTCTCATTTGGCTTGTAACCCCAGCCGGGTAGCCGGCGTCTAGTCACACCCACCGGCTGGGGATCCCCTGTATTTTTATTGTTGTGTTTGATGTTGCTGTAGTGCCAAGCAGGTAGCCGGCGGCCAGTCCCCCTGACCGGCTGGCACCCCTGTAGCTTATTCTCATTTATTTTCCATATGCCTTCACATGTAATGGTTTGTATAGTTTGTTTATCTTATAAACTTACGTAATAACATTAAATATTCATAGTTAGAATATATGATATCTCACATGCTTATATCACATGTTTGTGACGGTTTTTGATATGTCCCCTCTTGAGTCGGTTTTACCTTATGTATTTGATTTGAGCACCACTCGTTGAGTGCTTTGAACTCTCATTTACCGGATACACCTTATCCTCGTTAGACTGGAATGTGCGAGCGATGGGGTGTATCCTTGATGCTTGTAAGCATGTTTTAGTGGGGATATGACGACGTTGTTAGGAGGTGAACACAATGCGTTGATCGACCCGGCCGTCAAATGTTGTATCCTTGGAAGGTGGTGTCATTGCATGTAGTGTACTAGCTTGAATTTTGACTATAAATCTCTTTGTCCGCCTCTACCGTTGGCCGTACTGCCGGATTTGGGGTACTCGGCTTTTGTGTTTGACCGAGTCTTGGATGTGTGCATGTCTAGCCACATGTCGAATCGAGTACACATCTTGTCTCGAGAGTCTGGCCAGTTTTAGACTATGACCGTATTATTATCGTAGTCGTACTGAGAGGATTAGAGTCTTGTGTGTGCGAAACGTCTTATCATACACGGTTCAGGGGAACGTCTTACCCCGTGGACATGTTTGTCTAAGTGATGAGTATACGAAATGTCTTATCATATACGGTTCAGGGAAACGTCTTATCCCGTTGACTTCCATTGACTTTCTTGCTACTGTACATGATGCTAGTGTGTGTCATTTACCGTGAGAGTGTGTATGCTTATGTTTGATCATATGATGGATTGTATACTTTATTGATTGAATGCCTATGATTGGTTTGTATGTCGAGTCCCCAACCTTCTCAAGCATATGTCGCTAATGGTGAGATGCAAGCCCTTAGTGTTCTATATGGTTGCCAAGGGGAGAATTCCCCGATTCTTGCATTGCATGATGATGATGGATGATGGTTTTATTTACTCGTATATTGTATTATCATAATGTTATTCTCACATCCGGCATTATATATATGTTTGCATGATGACACGTGATTATATGCTTGTTAATGTGCGTTTTGATGTGATGTGGCTGGGAGAACCCTAAGTTACTCCCCACTGACTGTGGCATTCATTTTTAATGAATGAACAGGTTGCAGGTTGGTGTTTGCACGGGGTTGTGACGAGTGAGGTAGCGAGCGTTGTTCTTACAATGATTCACCCGTAGCGTATAGTTTTTATTAGTTTTTATCTTTACTGTGTTTTATCAAGGGATCGATATCCCTTGTATTTATTTAAGATACAATTTGTATAAACGTTTTATAAATTTAAGTTTTGGTTTTATAATTTAGTGACATTTGCGGTTTTGCTTCTAAATTTTTAAAATCTCGTATTTTTCCGCTGCAAACCTATGTATTTACTTTACTGCGAAATCGCGGGGTGTCACAAGAGTAACACTAAAATAACACGCGGTAACAAAAAAAGACTAAAAAAAACGTAACAGTAACACTAGAATAACACGTGATAATAAAAAAACGTAAAAAAAAAATAACTTATGAGTAACACTTGAATAACATATGGTAACACAAAAAAGTTACAAAAATAACATAAGAGTAACACAAGAATAACACGCGGTAACAAAAAAGAAAAAAAAAATAACGTAGGAATAACACTCGAATAACATGTCGCACTAAAAAGGAAAAAAAAATGTCATAAGAGTAACACTGGAATAACACACGGTAACAAAAAAAATTTAAAAATAAAATAACGTAACAAATACAAAACACTACAATAACACGCAGTAACAAAAACTTACTAAAACAACGTAAGATTAACTCTTGAATAACACGTGGTAACAAAAAAAAAGTAAAAAAAAAATAACGTAAGAGTAACACTTGAATAACACATATTAACAAAAAAAAAGTAAAAAAATTTAACATAAGAATAATAAAAAAAATAGAATTATGAGAACATAAGAGTAACACTACAATAACACTTTGTTAGTACCACGTCACCGTAAGAACTCAACTCACGAGATCGTGCCCCTCTCTCTCTCTCTCTCTCTCTCTCTCTCT
>JAIUZE010014888.1:0-13995 GCA_022085475.1 Heliosperma pusillum | reverse complement strand
TAGATTTTTGTATTATAAAAGGAAAGCTTGTCTTTCATGCTTTCTTATGCTTTTCAATGCTTTATTGCTTTAAATTAGAAAACCTAAATTAGTTTACTTTGCCTCTGGATTTTATTATCAAGACGATTGTCTTTAGTTCAACTTGTAATCGGTATTCTTCAATCTTTCTTTGTTATTCAATTTAATTGTCTTCTAGTTCTTTAATTATTCTTTGTTCATCCTTTCATTGTTGTTAATTATGTTTACTTTAATTATTATTGTTGTTGTTTATATCGTTATGAGTAGCTAAATTCCTTTCTAGGGTTGAAAGGGGATCTAGGATTGTTAGAAGGGGTAGATTAATTGATTGAATTGCAATTGCATGGTTATCGTTTGATTATCGTTTTAATTATAGTTGTTTGATTACTGGCCAGGATTAATTAACTAGTCTCGCAAATTAGGATTGACACCGACCGGGTTAAGACTAAGATAGGCTACGATAATTGAATAGAACTCGTTTAATGATAGCGACCGCATGTTAATCGTAGATCTAAAGGGCATAATTGAATCGACCAATCTTGTGACCTTAGATAACTTTATTGCATGATAGTTGATTTTATCCCTATCCCTGAACAATAATCCTAGTGAACCTGAGACCCTAGACTTTTAATCTCATTGTTTTCAACCTTATTAGTTTGTGATTGCTTATAGTTAGTTATTGCTTATTATTAGTTGTTATTATTATTGTTATTAGTTGTTATTGTTTACTTTAGTTGTTGTTATTAATTGCTATTAGTTTAGAAACCACAATCAAAACCCAAAAATTGTTACTTAAGAGACAAACCTAGTTTAACAAATTAGAATACTACCGCCTCCCTGTAGATTCGATACCTTGCTTACCGCTGACTATTAGTTAGTAGTGAATTAGGTTTTACTTTGATTAAGGTGACGCGACTTTAACCTTATCAAATTTGGCGCCGTTGCCGGGGAGGCAACAATTTTCTGTTTGTTTCTACTTAGTTTGTCTTTTTCGTCTCAGGGAACTTAAGTTCCTTGAGACAGTTCTCATCCTTTTCTTTAGTTTTTGTTTATGCCCAGGTGTTCTAGGTCCGTTCTCGTGCCCTACGATTCCGAACCAGAGAAGACTCTTCGGTCTAGACGAAACTTTTGGAAGGAAATTCAAGAAGCGGAAGACTTGAGTACGCTTGAAACAGTTTACGCCGAATTCGTCGCAGAAAAACCGTCCTTAGAAGAGGATACACCTATTTCTGCACCTACTACATGTTGGAGCTAGTGTCCTCCAGTTAGTGCAATAACATAAATAAATCTCTGTAGGTTCACAGGGTATACTTTGTATAATAATCAGTTGATTAACGTTTATCAATAACGGTTGGCTTGCTAGATAAGTTTGACGTTATTGTCATACAGATGGCGGTGATCAACTGGTCCCTAAAAGTCACACCTATAGGATGGGTTTGAGAGATGTGATTATTTGAGAAAATAATCATATTGATACCCTATTATATGACTAAAAGGTTAGTCAGTGTAATTGACTAAAAGGTTAGTCAATGTGATGATGAGACGGAAGTTAGCTGAGACGAATTAACTGTAATTCGTAAAATTAAATATAAAAAGTTATATTTAATTATAGTAGATAATGTAAGCTAATTAAACATAAACCGTTATAATTAATTGGCAAATTATAAATATACGGATATTTATAATTAATGACGGATTATAATGTCGGTCCATGTAAAATGACGATTATAAGATATCACATTATATTAAAAGCTAAAATGACCAAAAACGAAAGTATCCAGATACTATCGGGTTTTAGTCAACGGGTAGTTATTATGAGGAGATAGAATCTCCCCATATAAAAACCCTACCAGCCGTGGAAGCAAGGGAAGAGAAGCAGGAGAAGAAAAATTGATTTCATCATTTTTCTAACCTAATTTTCTCACTGTGCCTCCATCTGAAAAGACACACATCTCACAAAAGACAAAAGTGATCAGTAACTTTTGATAAAAACACAAAACAAAAGGGTAGCAGTAACTTTTGTATTACTTTCTAGCAAAAGAAAAGGGTATTTCTCGGAGCATATTGGGTGCAACGATTAGGAGGATATCTACCTTGATATCTCTGTTCTTTACGCCAATTGCTAGAACCGGAGGTTGATTTCTAAATCTCTTCTATTATCCTTGTTTTCGTTTATGACTTGCACTATCAAATTATTACTTTTCGTTATAATCCTATTATAATTGTATTGTGGTAATACCGATTTCCCACAAGTGGTATCAGAGCATAGGCCACGAAATTGTTTTAATTTGATTTCATAAACCGAAACTGTTTTCATCCGCTGTGTTTTTGACTCGATAGAGGACTTTAGTGTCTCGATCGAGCAGTTTTTGTAAGTGTTTGTCTCGATCGAGGGCTTTATTTGCTCGATCGAGCAGTTTGCTCATCATGTTTGGTCGATCGAGTACATGTTGTGCTCGATCGAGCAGTTTTCTAAAACCTTTTGGGTCGATCGAGTAGCCGTGTTTGCTCGTTCGAGCAGTTTGCTTTTTGGTTTGCTCAATCGATTGCTTGATTTTCTCGATCGAGCGGTTTTTCGCAAAGTTTTGGTCGATCGAGTGTTTTTGTAACCGATCGTGGTCCCTGTTTGTCGACTAGGAAGAATTAGTCGATCGAGAGACTTTATTGTTTAATTTCTTCTCGATCGAGTATTTTACAGAATCGTATTTCCTTTCATATTCGTTTTCATTTAGATTTATTTTGTTATTTTAATCTGTTAAAATAACATAGAATAGATTTGTAGATGTTTTAATTTAATAAAGATTAGATTAAAATGAAAATGAAAATGATGTTGAATGAGTATATCATTTGAAAGGATATTAATTTTTCCCTATTTTGTCGATAAGGACCGTTTTGCTTGAAAAAATTTTGCCGAAAAAATTTTTTGCCGAAATTTTTCTGTTCTTCGTGTTCAAGTTTTTGGCCTTTAATTGTACATCATTCGGATTTTGTATAATTAATGTGAAACGGTTCACATATGCTTAATATCTTACATTTTAAAGCAGTTTGAAATGTTTAGGATAGTTCATTTTATCAGTAAAATGAATAGGGATTGTAATTGATGTGGGTAATTACAGAATTACCACATAATTATAATCTATGTTAAATGGTGGTTTGGATAATAAAACATCGTAATAACTGTATTATGTCTTGTATGTTTTATTTTAGTTGATGTTTTTATAATGTTTTTGGGAATGTTTGAATGAATTTTTTAACGTAATTTTACAATCAGTTGTAACTTAGTGTGGCCTTAGTAGATTGTGTTACCGTAATGATGGTAACATAGTCTTGGATGTATGTTGAGATCTCGCATCTCCATTATTTTTAGTTTTGGGTTTTGAAATTAGTATGTAATAAATAGGATCTTTGTAATTTTATTTATTGTAATTTCAAAGAAGACTAAAGATGGAGATTGGAGCTCACTCCCGCTGCATGGACCAAGAAGGGTGATAAAGTCAAGCTTCGAGGGTCCAATCTGTTGGATTCCGAGTTGTATTTTATTCTTTTTGGTAGGATAGGCCACACTAGGACATGTTTTTTTTTTTACGTTTTTCCATTCTCGTTTACTTTCCATCACATGTTAGATATAATTGCATCATATTCCGCCTAAACCAAACCACCTAATAAAATGCATGTAAAATGATTCATATAGGTTGAATATTTTAATCATGGACATATGGATGTCACTCGCGTTTAGGGCCATCACCTTAGTTAAATCATTCTCGAGTTGCTAGACATTTGTTCACTTAAAATGAATTTAAGTTAAGATGATGGGACCTTCCCCTATAAATTAAAATTGAGACTAGTCTTTATAGGGAAAACTACTATGAGCCCCTTCTTCGTCGGAAGTCATAATAGGACCCCTTCTACGTTGGGTAAGTAGTGAGTGTTGACCTATTTTATCTCAACATTATAGTACGAGTAATATCTCGTGATTATGATGGACTATAGATAGAATTTACAGAAATTTATCGACCAGGAATTCTAAAAGTAGAATTAGCCAAGAGGTTGGCTTATCAATTTACAAAAATTGAGTCTTGGGATCATTTATATAATTCTTGAGGAAGGTCAATTGTATAAATGCACGAGTCATCGAATTAAACAGTTTTTCATTAGACTCAAATTTAAAACGATGAAACTTATCATATTTATTTTCTTTTTCCACAGTCATATATTCAGATATAACTGCTAATAACAAAATGGCTGGCCATACTGATGACCCAATGCCAAGTGCCACACTCGGACGTGAGTCTGGCTTAAGCTTTTCATGGAACAATGACTCAGCCACGCGACCTGAAGAATAACGGGTCCAACTTGGGGAAGGGGAGGCGGCATTACGGAATGCTGCCATTGCTGACGGATAAGACTCAAATACTGACTGAGCCCCTACCGCCAAACAAGGCCCCAATGGCAGGAGCAACTGAATCACTTGTTATAGGATTTTCGTAATGGAGGCGGGTGCGAAAAGAGTACTCATCTTTTCAATGGAATCAAATTTGCAAAGGCGATTCATTGCCCAAGGTGCAAACAAGATTTTCACCACGCTCTCTAACGAGTTCTCGAAAGCTCCGAGGATCGTTAGCTATGAGCATACCTGTCGCTTCTTTAAAGCGAAACTCCAGAGGGGCCAAGCAGTTAGCCCACACATTCTTGACATGATTGAGAATGTCGAGAAACTGGAGGCACTTGGTTGCAAAATCGATGAGAAGATCGTCATAGATCGCGTTCGTCATTCAGCTCCACTCACTCCTTGTATAGACAGAGAGTGATCTAAAATTGAGTGGGAGTCTGAAACAGGACGTTCTCATGATTGGCAACAAGGGCAAAGGTATGGGCAAGGCTAAGGCCAACCTAGCTGTAGGGAAGCCGAAATTCAAAAGGCCAGGGCAAGGCAAGAGTGGGCCTGGTGAGTCTAGCGGTAGCTCACAAGGCAAGACAAAGAGCGATGAAGGTAACGTGGAGTGCCACCATTGCCACAAGATTGGGCATTGGAGGAGGAACTGCCTCGTGTACCGAGAGGACATTAAAGCAGGCCGCGTCTCTCTTGTTGGTATGTCTTCTTCTTTTATTCATATGATTGAGATAAACCATGCAAGTTTCGGAACTTGGGTACTAGATACTGGTTGTGGTTCTCATCTATGATAGTAAGAAAGCAAAGGTTGGTGACAAAGATCAACCTATTATGCATTGCCGTATGGGACAAATAAATGAAAAACGCGTGAGAGCCATTGATAATGGGAATATTTTGGCACGTGTGAATCATGTCTCATAGGCAAAATGACTCGAATTTCCTTCAAAGGTGTTGGAATGCGCGCTGCTGACCTATTAGGACTCATATATACTGATGTGTGTGGACCTATGTCAATCAACGCTAGAGATGGCTATAGATATTTTATCACTTTCACGGACGATTTGAGTAGATATGGTTATGTCTACTTAATGAAGCATAAAAGTGAGTCCTTTGACAAGTTCAAGGAATTCCAGAATAGGGTTGAAAACCAACTGGATAGAAAGATTAAAGCACTACGTTCGGATCGTGGTGGCGAATATCTTTCGAAGGAGTTTGATCGACACCTTAAAGACTGTGGTTAGTACTACAGTTAACTCCACCTGGAACACCACAATTGAATGGTGTGTCCGAACGGAGAAATCGAACATTACTTGATATGGTTCGATCCATGATGAGTCACACGGTTGTACCTGATTCATTATGGGGTTATGCTCTTTTGTCAGCTGCTCTAATACTTAACCGAAGTCCGTCTAAAGCTGTAGACAAGGCTCCATATGAATTATGGAAGGGAACGGTCCCTAACTTGTCTTTTATTCGGGTTTGGGGCTGCGAGGTTATGTCAGTGGGACCTGACGATTAAGCTCGGCCCACGATCGGTCAAGACATACTTTATGGGTTATCCAAAAGGGATGTTTGGTCATTACTTTTACTCGCCTACCGAACATCGAGTTTTTGTTGCGGCTAGTGCGACGTTCTTAGAGAAAGAATTTCTCGAGAATAGGACAAGTAATGGAACCTTCGAACTGTCGGAGATACAAGAACCAACAACCGAGCAACCAATGGAGGAAACTGTTCCTTCATCATCAGCTGCGGTTAATATTCCTTTGGAACCAAGGAGGTCGGGTAGACACTCTATTCCTCTAGACAGATACATTGGTATGGTCGAGGAGAATGAGAGTAATGACGCTTTACTCCTTGGGAGTAACGAACCTGCTACCTATAAAGGTGTTATGACCTGTTCCGACTCTAAGCTATGGCTTGACGCCATGCAATCCGAGATGGACTCTATATATGAGAATGACGTATGGGATCTGGTTGACTTACCTGATGAGGTTCGGCCTCTTCAGTGCAAATGGCTTTACAAGATAAAGCATTCTGTAGAAGGACAACCAGATACATACAAGGCACGACTAGTGGCAAAGGGTTTCACTAAGTGCACGGTTTTCCATTATGATGAAATTTTTGCACCCGTGTAATGCTGCGTTCCATTCGGATAAGATTAGCCGATTGCCGCTTTTTCAGACTATGAAATGTGGCCAGATGGATGTGAAAACCGCCTTCTTAAACGGTTTATTGGAGAGGAGTTGTACATGGTACAACCCGAGGTTCATTGATCCTTGAACATCCTAAGAAGTTTGCAGCTGAAGCGTTCCATTTATGGACTTAAGCAAGCCTCTCGGAGTTGGAATCATCGTTTCGACCAGGTGATAAAAGAGAATGGATTTACTCGATCGGTCGAGGAACCATACTTATATATCAAGTCGAGTGGGAGCAAGATTGTCTTCCTAATATTGTATGTCGATGACATACTCTTGATTGGGAATGACATACCTCTCTTAACTTCGGTAAAAGTTTGGTTAAAGACCCATTTCCAGATGAAAGATCTGGGCCAGGCACAAAGAATTTTGGGGATCCGTATCTACCGAGATAGATCACGACGGATGTTATCCCTCAGTCAGGAGTCTTATATAGATAAGATTCTTGAGAGGTTCAGCATGACCAACTCCAAGAAGGGGAACCTTCCAATGGTCTCTGGGGTGCAGTTGAGTAAAGCTCAAGCACCAAAGACATCGGAAGAGGTTGAGCGCATGAGTCGGATTCCTTATGCATCAGCTATAGGATCGATCATGTATGCCATGATATGCGCACGTCCAGACGTGGCATATGCATTGAGTATGACAAGTAGATACCAAGGCAATCCAGGTGAAACACACTGGATGGTGTTAAGAATATCCTTAAGTACCTACGGAGGAATAAGGATTGGGTATTGACTTATGGAGGTGACACTGAGCTATGCGCAATCGGTTACGCAGATGCTAGCTTCCAAACGGATCGAGATGACTCGAAATCTCAGTCTGGATTCGTGTTTACTCTTAATGGCGCTGCGGTCAGCTGGAAAAGCTCCAAAAAAAATGTTATAGCAGATTCTACGACTGAGTCCGAGTACTATGCCGCTTCAGAGGCTGCGAAGGAAGCTATATGGATGCGTCAGTTCTTACAGGGACTAACCGTAGTTCCTAGTTCGGATTACCCGATCACCATCTATTGTGATAATAGTGGTGCCATCTTCCAGGCTAAGGAGCCTAAGTCCAGCAACAAGTCTAGGCATGTACAACGGAAGGCTCACATGATCCGAGATTACGTGGAGCAAAGGGAGATAGTGATAGAAAAGATTGCTACGGATGATAACGTTGCAGATCCTCTCACTAAACAGTTAAGATATGATAAGCATGAAGGGCACGTTATTTCCATGGGAATTAAGCGTGTTCCTGAGTTGTATTAGTTATTTTGTATGGATTAGACACCTGTATCTTTTTCATAAAACTATTAATGAAATCATCGTTTTTGTTTTATATTTTGTTTTTCATGTGGGTTGTACTGACAACATTGAACACCACAAAGTGAACTGAATTACATTATATTTTGTTTTGGGTCCGTAATTGCCTACATGAGCTGATAACTCTGGCAATTATTTTGTGACGTCGATTGATGGTGGGTTCAACGAGCCATAAGTCAAACTGTTGACTGATCGATCACAGATGCGGGTTATAATGGTACTGCGCAGGACATTTTGTGACGACGTTATGGAGTCCTAAATGTTTCGGAACATTAGGTGCCAGGTCGTGGATAGGACATCCATAGTGTTCCTAGAGTCGATTCTTTTGACTAACGACTGTCTCTTGAGATAAAGGCAGTTTTTGGGTGACTTTGGTTTCTTTCTCATGGTCGACCGTAACAGGAAGCTAAGTAGATTTTCACTGTAGAAAACATGCGTGAACAACATCAGGACTAAACTCAATACAATAGTTTAACTTATTATTCCACCTCAACTCATAGACCAGTTTAACTGACTGCTCCACTCCTCAAAGAATGAGAGTAAAACCAAGATGATATGCAAACATAGTGTTATAGTTCAACTAACCATAACACCACACATAAACAAGCACAGATTACCAAAGGTTATAGTACCTGGACTTATAACATTACACCTCAAAGGTCATGTTATAGTTCAAGCTACCATAACACAAGACACAGAAGCATATAAAACCTCAATTATATAGTACCTCCTACTATAACCTCCACTCAACCCTAGTGCAGTTTTAGTAACCCCAACTATAACCTTGGTTAAGCTTGTCAGGTTATAGCATCATCAACCATAACCTTCACGTAACTCTAGCAGAGTTATAGTACATCGAACTATAACAGTAGGAAGCGTATCAGGTTATAGTATCATCAAGTATAACCTTCACTTAACTTCATTAAAGTTATAGTACCTTCAGCTATAACCTAAACTCAACTTTAGTGAAGTTATAGTACTTCAACCTATAACCTTATGTATACGAGCGAGGTTATAGTATCATCAATTACAAATCTCTTCTGTCACGGGTTAGTCCTCTATAACACCATCATTGAGGGGTCAACATCACGGTTCAAATCGCAATGTCACCACAACGAGTCTTGTTATAGTACACTACATAATAACGTCACTTTCTAAGTTATAGCTCAAATAGTTATAACATGGGTAGCTTACGCGCAAAGTTATAGTCTAACTTACTATAACCTTAGCAGCTCAAACCATAAACCCTAATACTTTAAAAGAAATAAACCATAGCCTCTCCCTCAAGGAGGAGGGCGAAACCCTAGGCCACGGCACTCCCACGGCCGCGTCACCTCTAACGACACTAAGGTTTGCGATTTAAAGCCTAGTTCGAATAGAAAATGAATAATTAAAAATAGAATAACAACATAAACATTAAATGCAATTAAACATGTGAATCATAAGCAAAAATAACCACACAAACAATTAATCATACAATGAATCATTCTATCATGTTAATAATTCACTTTCTATAAACATAATTAAAGGAAAACACCTAATTACGTTCATTACGCTATAAAGACCGCAAAATAATCTTTATTTTCATAAAAACGCCATTAATATTGTTCTACACAAATCCTCCTCCAAAAACATCCAAAAGAAAGACATTTTCTTGTTATTCTTCTTTTTTACCCATCAAATATAGAAACCCTAAAGGTAGGTCTTTACCCCACACAGTCGAATCCTTTAAAAACATTTGGAATCGAATATATTTTAGAAATAAGAGTAAGGATTGTAAATATATAATTTCTCTTTTATTTGTATAAAGAAATTTGCAGAACAATTGAGTCAAAGGGAGAAAATGAGAAGAGATGAAGAAGATGTTCATGAATTACCAAATGCACAAACAAAATCACTGAGCAACCTAGTTGCTAGGTTAGATTTTTCATTTATAAGAGAATTTAAATGGTCTTTTGATCCATTAGCTCACAAGATGAATAATCCAATTAAAATCGGATTTAGCATAATTGAAACGCTCAAAGAATGGATATAGAAAACGTAGCTACTGAATTAAAATAGTAAAATCGTGCACGGACATTTTAACTCATCCAAATTAGGTAAAAATAATGGGAAATAACCAAAATAAATATCGTAAGCTTTAAATACGAAATAAGTAATTAAACTCGAAAAATAATTAGTTAAATAAATAGATTTCCGAATAAAGTTATTATAAAACACGGGGTGTTACATTCCCACCCCTTAAAAAGAAGGTTCCTCCTCGAAACTTGAATTTTTTTAAAAAAGAAAGCCAAATTAAGGGCAACCAGGAAAATATTAAACTACAACCACATCAATCGTTGCGCTCTCTGATTCCAAACAAGCTTCGTGACATAGGCAAATCTCTATTAATTAACTTTTAAATCGTTTAAAGAATCGATAACTCTCCAAGTCTCAAAAGGTTCTCATCACCGCAATCAAACCAATTTCGCATTCAATCTTCTTCATTCTAAATTGCAATGAAATTTATACCTTTCAAAACCCTTTAATCAAATATTATAACGAATATGATCATACAAATTCCACAAAATTCATAACTTAATCAATTTCAATAAGCACATTTAGCTACAGAAACGAACATCTAGTTTCCCTAATTAATCACATTTCAAATCATCATAAACTACTTCATGACCAAACACCTCAAATGGTTTGACTCCATCATTATCCATTATTTAACAATTCATCATCCAATAATATCACTAATCAAAATACCACAAATTAATGGTTTAAGAACTCATCCTCAGATGCCCCAGTCATAAATACATCAAAATCCTAATTGTGATTGGTACTCCAAATCCGAACTCCAAATTTGAGATTACATAAATCATATTCCAATTATTTCCTTAAGTACAACAAAAGTATATAGAGTCACAAACTTTTTCTTAAGTTTCATTCTTATCCACACCACACTAAAAAATCTAAACAAAATTACACTCATAAATAAGATAGTATATAATCAAACCATCACCAGATTATCACTAACTTATATCCACCAATAACACAAATTCCACAAAATGAATTGTCCAGTAAGTAACCACGCATCTTAACGTCCTCGATTCTCTTCCTAAGTATCAAACAAAGCCTCATAAACACCTCACTCTTTAATTCAACTACTTCGACACTCAACCGTTAAATTTCAAAACCATTATGACAGACACTCACTAAGCTCCAAGATCTTGAACCTACTGTTGCCCAAATAATAACACTTACAAAAATAATTCATAAATCATTTTGTAAAATATAATACCCATTAAAGAATTACAGGGTAAAGCACCCCGATTAGTGAAATAAAAAATTTAAGAATATCAAAACAAAGATAAGATCGAAGGACATTACGAGGACTTGAAACAGATCAATGGTAAGAAAGAAATAGAAGAAGCTCAATTAAATGAGAGACATGAAGGCTTTAATCAAGGAAATTGATTAAGGGACACCGATCCTAAAGAAACACGCAAGCATATAACAAGTCAAAGAGTAACCCAAGATGGTATCCAAACGATACTAGAAAAATAAAAATGAAATTGTCAAAACTAAAATCAAACGCTTCTCAAATCCATACTCTTTTAACCTCTTATTGATATTGACGAAAGCCTATTATCTTCCAAAATATCAATACTTAAAAAGACTTCCATGAAAAACATTGTCCTACATATGTCCTCATAAGCCTGATGTCAACCATCTTTATATCACATATCCAAAATAAGCACTAATCAATCTTGTATAAATCTTATTATTCTTTGATGTTACCACATTAAAACTCTGAAAGAATTTGCACACCTCTAACAAATAAATCGACAATGCCAAGGCTATATAAGCAATCCTTCAACAACTAGTTGTAAGCTCCTCAAAATCCTATAACCAGCCTAGTATTGAAATCCTTAATTAACTTTCAAATACACCAAGATAATTCTTACTTATACAACTGAGTATTCCCAACACCTAATACGCGAATATTCAAAACGCTAAATTTATCCCACAATTTAGTTGTAATGTATCTATGTCCATTAGTTCGCGTAATAAATTTAGCTCTTGCATTTAGTTTCCAATCCTCAAATCAGATCTATCTATTCTAATCATAATTCACTAGTCCAATAAGCATGATCCTCCTACACATAAATGACCTCAGAACTCAATATCTTAAGCCTTTAGAATTATGAGCTAACCGACCCAGGATACACTTACTTCATTGTACTACCCAAATTTCCAATCCACATAACTTGCACAACTTATCACCTAACTAGAGGAGCATTATCTTATCTTCACACTTCTGAGTACTCCAAATAATCATTCCCAAAAAGTTAGACTTAATTTATGACTTTATGGCGACCGAACTCATGCAATTTAGGCTAATTCCCTATGAATTCAAATGCACAATATCTAACCCCAAATTCTAATAATCATTGGCATAATAAATATTTACATCTTATCGCAAATTCAAACATCATTAAATGATGACGGCTCACAAATAATAAATCAACACCAAATCAGTTATATTAGTTATATAAGAAAATGAGATAAACAATTTGGAGAATAGAAAAGGCAGAAAGTAACTCCTTAAATGCACAACTTCATATGAGAAAAGTACTCTAGTTACATTACATCGCTAGATTACTCAAAACCTTATGACTCATATAGGTAAATCACCTGAGCATTAACTATGAAATTCCACAACAGTATCCATAAGATCATTAACTACTACCATAAGATTAAACATATTCCTACAATTTCGATATGAACTGTTTGGAACAATACCTCAAGTAAAATATTCACTGAAATCCAAAACAAATACGAAATGGTTGACTTTCACATAAAATGCTCATATATTCATTAACCATATCCTCAAAATTAGCGGTAGGCATTCTATAGTATTCCGTCATCAACAACCTACCTCGATCAAACAAGGTGAAGGCGAACTTCCCGCAAAATGATTACGTTTAACAAACATCATAAACGAACTCAACGATTTTCCTTAACAACTTAAACCTCAAACAAGTTCACTATAAATCACGCGAATCTAGTTCCTCAAAGATTGTAAATCCACAACAGTATAAGACAAGACCAAAACTTTAAGTTCCATTCTACAATTCCATACTATTCACCTTGAGTTCAATAATAACTTATCTCCTTCACATCATTAACCATGATAAACTCCTAAGTTAAACCATCAAATATGGGATAAGATAACACCACACATTTTTTTTATAGTCACGATCATGATAAGCACTTCCATTACACAATCTCTAACCTTTACAAGATGATAACTACGGATCCTCAAACGAGTGGTTTAAATGATCTAACTCTACAAAATAACTTTTAAGAAAGGGACTATATCCTAGTTATATCTTATATATAAAACTATATCACAAGTGAATCAAATATGAAAATAAAACCAAACATGAAATAAAGTTTAATATAACCATAACATGTTAACACACACTCAACACATTTCTGAATCATACAATTACATATGAAAATAGAGATAAAATTTATATTAAAGTTGTAACAACCCGAAAAGTACCCAATTTTTCTAGTAAAATTTCTTAAGGATACTTTTCAGCAAGGTTAAGTTTTTAAAATAGAATTTATTGTTTCGAGTCGTATTTTGAAATTCCGAGTTCGTATTTGGAATTTCTGAGAGATTTCATGAAAATCCCGTTTTTAGTCATCTTTGACTTTTCTTGACTTTTAAGTCGTCTTTGACTTTTCTTGACTTTTTAAAGTCGTCATTGACTTTTCTTGACTTTTAAGTCGTCATAAACTTTTCTTGACTTTTAAGTCATCTTTGACTTTTCTTGACTTTTAAGTCGACTTTGACTTTCGTTGACTTTTTCCCGACTCGCCTTGTAAGTTTGAAGACCAAAATTTTATTTAAAAAAATAATATTTTAATATTTTTTTATTAAGATTTATTTAGATTTATCATAATTTAATATAATTATTTTGAATTTATTCGGAATTTAAAGAATAACTTTTACGGTTTAATCCCGAACATCATTTAACTATTCCCGGGGTCAACTTAAGTCCGCAAACCCGAGTGACATGAGTCACACGCC
>JAIUZE010014883.1:0-66663 GCA_022085475.1 Heliosperma pusillum | reverse complement strand
TCGGTCAACCTTCACGAAAGAGGCGGAAAGAGATCTATAGTCAAAATTCAAGCTAGTACGCTACATGCAATGACACCACCTCGCAAAGATACAACATTTGACGGCCGGGTCGATCAACGCATTGCGTTCACCTCCTAACAACGTCGTGATATCTCCACTAAAACATGCATACAAGCATCAAGGATACACCCCATCGCTCCGACATTCCAGTTTAACGAGTATAAGGGTGTAGCCGGGAAATGAGAGTACAAAGCACATAGGAAATTTGTGCTCAAACCGTAACATTTGTAAAAACCGACTCAAAGTGGGACATACCAAAAACTGTCACAAAAACATGTGAGTATGGCATTATATAAACTTAAATATGATGAAAATGAATCAATACATGATACATAAGCATTAGAGCAAGTTTAGGAAGCATAATGAATAAAAACATAGATCACCTCTCCAAAACAACGTTGTTTGGAACCCAACGAAAACAAGGGTCCACTTCAAACGGTCATAACTAGAGTTCTAGACATGCAAATGCAGACATTCCAATTTTAGGTGATAGCTTATCCTCTTACGGTTCCAACGAGATGTCACACGCCCAAAACAAGCAAGTAACGAAGGAGATATGATCATTTTACGAAAAGGGGTCAGTGCAGGAAAATTTCTGTTGGCAGCGTGTGACGCAGCCTGCGTCACCACGACGCAGCCTGCGTCCCACAACGCAGCCTGCGTCCCCAACAACGCAGCCGGCGTCCTTCAGCGGAGTTGAAGGACGATCAAAAATCCAACATGTTATCACCAACAAAAAACGCCGCAGGGAGCACCACAAAAGCAGGCAAGGCGCAGATGCAAGGAACAGACGAACAAAAATCCATAATCAACAACACATAGTTCCTAAGCATACCTACCATAATCTAAATGACGATTACTAGCTAGAAAACACATTAAAACACGTAAATGATATCGGAGTAACCCTTCACGTTACCTTTTCGCGTCTTAAACGGTTTCAAACTTCCTAGTCTTCTCCAGCCTACATACAATTAGATAATAAAAGATGAATATCATTCACCTTGAGAAAGACGGATAATTTAAAAAGCGAGAAAGGCGGTAATTTTATTACCAATACGGATAGAGGAAGCTAAGAGGGGAAGAATGAGACGAACTTACGTGAATTTGAGCAAGAAACGAATGAGATACGATGATTATAAAATCGGATCAAAGATGGAGGCAAGGGTTTGAGATTTCTTAATGAAGAAGAAATGTGTTGTGTTTGAGTTGTGAATGAAAAATAGGTTAAGTGTAGTGTGATATTTATAAGGAAAAAGTCAACAAAAGTCAAACTCGCCTTAAGACGGGACTCTCATGGAATCTCGCGGAAATTCCAAATACGAACTCAGAAATTCTAAATTCGACTCGGAACATCAAATTCTATATTAAAACTTAAATTTGCTGAAACGTATCCGTAAAATATTTTCACTAGAAAAATAGGGTACATTTCCGGGTGTTACAATCACCCCAACTTTTAAAAAGTTTCGTCCTCGAAACTTGAGAGTAGAAAACAAAAGTATCAAGGACAAGAATCAGTTTTTAAAAAAATTAACAAGAAAGCTTTTACAAGGAAACATTTATGAAACGAGGTTCTTCTCGCAAAGGGTTTAAGGAGAATTTTCATAAGAGCGAAACTCTATTTACGGATCACAAGAATGCTCGTCGCGAACGAGAACTCTAATTATCCCAAAATCAAATCAATGTCGAATTAGTGAAATTGAAATTCAAAACAACGTTAGTAAGTGCAGGACTATTTATCAGACGTCTCCAATAACAAGTGCAAACATCCAACCAAACGCAAAATCCAAATGTAAAAGCGAAAGAAATCTATTTTCTCCAAAAAGGAGGTACAAAAACCCTCTTTAGACTTCTTTGAAAAGTTAAATTAGGAAAGCAATCTGGAAATTCGAAGGTTTTCTCAAAGATAAAGTCAAAATAACACGACATTACACGTACATAGAGCGACTCGAACATAAAGTTCACAAATCACGATAACAAATTATATACAAAACACGCAAAAATGAAACAAATCGAACTCTTAGGAATATGAAGAATTACGATGAAGTCGGCACGAAGATCTACAAGAACTCGATAGAACTAACTCTACTGATACTCTAATCCTCAAGAGAATGTAATTTACCTCAATTACACCTTAATCATTCTAAATCGCTAAACTTTATAAATATTATTTACAACAATCACAATCAAAGCAACAAACATAATTATCTAAGATCCAACTAGTCTCATCCAAAGTCTCACGACAAGGGAAAATCCACAATTCATTATCGGTTATAATGATTCTTTAATACGCCATAACATTCTTAATTCGATCATTACTACGCTCGAAGCCTCAAATATAAATAGTCACATTAGCAAACTATGGTGGTTACTAATCCTCAAGATAAATAAGTTCACTATTCTAACTCTATAATCCATAACAACCGAGCATTCACTATCAAAAGCTTGCAACGAACATTTCTCAATTTCAAACTATGATTCCTTAAAAACAAAAGAGAATTACTAATTCCAAACCACAAATGACCAACCACTTGGCAATCAGACAACCATTCAAATCATCTAATTCATCTAAAACTCAAAATGAATCGATTTTCATTTACGACAATACTCCTCAAACTTTGGGTACCGGCTCAAATTCCCTAAAGCAAAGTCTCTTTTAAAATCCATCAATTAGAGACATCAATTTCCCAAATGACATACCAAGCAACCGTTATAGTACCCAACAACAACGAACTATTATCATGATCAACTCAATTCTCAAAATAACACTAGAGTACCAAGCTCCAAATCCAAAACTACTAGGAGAAGATGTATTATCACTATCAGGATTCATCCTAGAGCTTAAGTCCTATTTCCCATAATGAAATACAACATGAAATTTGCTCAATCCAAGGACACATATTCTAACTAAAGAATCCCAAATTACATCACACTTATTCTCTGAGCCTTACAAACGGAATATTCAATCCACTACAGAAAAGATGAAGGAGCAACGAGATATAAAACAATACGGAATCTCAAGGAGAACACGAGAATAAATAAGGCACGAGATTACAAGAGAGGAGCGCTGAAAATAACGAGGTCAAGGAAGGGACAAAGCAGATAGTAGCGTTATGAAAATATCCAAGTGAGAAAGAAGGTACGAGCTTGTAATTTCTTAAAGATCAATCTTGACAAAAACATTCAAGAATGGAAATGAAAAGGGATGATGGCACGAGTAAAGGTTTAAGGTTTAATCCACAAAATTTTAAAGCAACTCATCCCAAACAAAGATCTCTTACAAGGGACCATCGTACCACAATCATCAAAGTAAGGTACACCTAGATTTGATAAATCGACTACAACCCAATTCATCCACCCTTTCATATCACACGGATTCCCAATTTCGGAATTGCAACTCAAGCATAATTACATTCTCTCAACTCCATAATTTGACACATTCCCAAAGGTTTCAAAAACCGAAGAACCAATAAGGAATTCTCCATACTAATCTCTTTTCAACTCCTACGGCCACAAGGTAGAACACCGAACAAAACGTCATTATCAACATCATATAGCCCACGAGTTCATTATTAACAAAGTACGACCTCAAGTCAAACATCATCATTAACATCCCAAGGTATTTCCATCATAGACCACATCCTCGAATCTCGCTCATATCTATAATCCTCAAGTAATATGGTTCAACTTACAACGAAACCTTACTACTCCAAACGAGTCTCCGATACCATAAGATAAGATCATATCTTTAAATCCAAGAAATATAGCCAAATGCTTTTCCACCAAGCCTATATTCACCAACACACAATAGGAAACCACAAGACGTCACTTAACCTCAAAAGTATTTCGCACCTCAAGATATCATTCAAAACTTCTTATTTACACCAATTAGACCTATCATAAGCATGGTCTTCAAAACCATACTAAACTTCTAAGTCCAAAAGACTAAATTACTAATGAGTTAAGAAGTCATAGCCAACTCATTCGACCTTACACCATCGAAAATCATGAACTATTCACACATGAGTCATGGCAAGCATTTAGCATTAAAAACATCGAACTTATCTTACCACCCTTTCCTTAGAGTTACAACCAATCATCATTATAGGGTGAAATTAGATCTACACCATTTTCCTCAAATCACAAATTCATTCTAACAAACACTAATATTCCACAAAGTCTAAAATTCTTCCGACCAAGTACAATATGCCACAAACAAAAGGGTATGGTGTCCACAAAAGGTCACATAAGGAAGTTGAGGGTACAAATTGATAAGGAGGAGGAAAGTAACAAGAGTAATTTCCAAGGGAAAAAGAAGTTAGATGATGAAGAAGCACCTAGATAGAAGGAAGAGAGCATGATACATTAAGGACGAGAGAAAACATCGATGAGGAAGAAATACACTTCAATTAAGCTTGTCAATCTTCAATCTTCGGTAGAGGATACTTCTTCTAGGTAACACAATGATCCACCTTAAGACGGTAGATACAAACAAACATAACATCACTCAACACAATCAACAAACAAGTTAGAACCTAACAAATATCAAGTACACCAAAGACTACCACCTTAGGTCCTTAAGTCTACCCATCTCTCATTGATTATTTCAAGGTCAAGTAATTTTAAGTTTAGGGTTCACGTGTGTGCGTCGGGAGCGTTTAAGCTCTGATACCAACTGTGACAACCCTCGCGAATGCGGAAATAAAACATACAAGCATGTGAATTATAAAGCGGAAATATGAAGTTTTTAAAACTTTTATACATGCAAGATAGAAATACGAGGAATGTCAGTAATTACAACCCAAATATAAAATACTACAAGAGACGTAGTCTCTCAAAATGTTAACCAACAACAAAGCCATTAGCAACTAGCTAATCAACGTCTAGAGGTGTTTCATCCAGGGACAACGCCCGCTAGCTCACACCCGAACCCAAAATACCACAAGCAAAAAGCCATCCAATCAAGCAACCTGTTCATCCATGAAAAACATTAACGCCACAGTCAGTGGGGAGTAACTCCGGGTTCTCCCAGCCATATCACATTAAACGTACATAAAAGGAAATACAAAAGTAGAAGCATGCATATATAGATATACATGTGAAATACGATAAGGATAGATATGCAATTCAATATATAATGATAAGAGCATATGTAATACAAATCCGAATCCATCATGTTATACAAAGACTCGGGGAAGACACTCTTAGGCAACTATATACTCACTAGGGCTTACATCTCACTGTTAGCGGCATATACTTGATAAGATAGAAACTCGACATATAAACCACGTCAATCATCTAATTCATGCAAGAGTCCAACTCAATGTTCACGTATAATTCAACTTACAAACAACCATCAAATCATACGAATATGACAACACAATCTCTCACGGTTAATGACACGCACTAGCATCATGTACAATAGCAAGACAAGCCAATGGAAGCTCACGGAATAAGACATTTTCCGGAACCGTATACGATAAGACGTTTCGTATACTCATGACCTAGACAAACAAGTTCACGGGATAAGACGGTTCCCGGAATCATGTACGATAAGACGTTTCGTACACACAAGACTCTAATCCTCTCGGTAGGACGACGATAATAATACGGTCCTAGTCTAAACCTGGCCAGACTCTCGGAATAAGACGTGTTCCGATTCGACATGTGGTAAGACGTTCCACATCCAAGACTCGGTCAATCATAGACGACGAGTACCCCAAATTCGGTCAACCTTCACGAAAGAGGCGGAAAGAGATCTATAGTCAAAAGTCAAGCTAGTACGCTACATGCAATGACACCACCTCGCAAAGATACAACATTTGACGGCCGGGTCGATCAACGCATTGCGTTCACCTCCTAACAACGTCGTCGTATCCCCACTAAAACATGCATACAAGCATCAAGGATACACCCCATCGCTCCGACATTCCAGTCTAACGAGTATAAGGGTGTAGCCGGGAAATGAGAGTACAAAGCACATAGAAAATTTGTGCTCAAACCGTAACATTTGTAAAAACCGACTCAAAGTGGGACATACCAAAAACCGTCACAAAAACATGTGAGTATGGCATTATATAAACTTAAATATGATGAAAATGAATCAATACATGATACATAAGCATTAGAGCAAGTTTAGGAAGCATAATGAATAAAGACATAGATCACCTCTCCAAAACAACGTTGTTTGGAACCCAACGAAAACAAGGGTTCACTTCAAAAGGTCATAACTAGAGTTCTAGACATGAACATGCAGAAATTCCAATTGTAGGTGATAGCTTATCCTCTTACGGTTCCAACGAGATGTCACACGCCCAAAACAAGCAAGTAACGAAGGAGATATGATCATTTTACGAAAAGGGGTCAGTGCAGGAAAATTTTTGTTGGCAGCGTGTGACGCAGCCTGCGTCACCACGACGCAGCCTGCGTCACCACGACGCAGCCTGCGTCACCACGACGCAGCCTGCGTCACCACGACGCAGCCTGCGTCCTTCACGGGATTCAAGGACGATCAAAAATCAACATGTTATCAAACAACAAAATCCTCATTTATCATCACAAATCATCAATTCTCATATCAATTAACAACTAACAACATCCATCAACAACAACACAAGTCCTAAGCATACTAACCATAATCTAAATACGATTACTAGCCTAGAAAACACATAAAACACGTAAATGATATCGAGTAACCCTTCACCGTTACCTTTTCGCGTCTTTAAACGGTTTCAAAACCTCCCTAGTCTCCACCTACATACAATTAGATAATAAAAGATGAATATCCTTCTCCTTGAGAAAGACGGATAATTTAAAAAGCGAGAAAGACGGTAATTTTATTACCAATAAGGATAGAGGAAGCTAAGATGGGAAGAATGAGACGAACTTACGTGAATTTGAGCGGGAAACGAATGAGATACGATGATTATAAAATCGGATCAAAGATGGAGGCAAGGGTTTGAGATTTCTTAATGAAGAAGAAATGTGTTGTGTTTGAGTTGTGAATGAAAAATAGGTTAAGTGTAGTGTGATATTTATAAGGAAAAATTCAACAAAAGTCAAAATCGCCTTAAGACGGGATTCTCATGGAATTTCGCGGAAATTCCAAATACGAACTCGGAAATTCTAAATTCGACTCGGAACATAAAATTCTATATTAAAACTTAAATTTGCTGAAACGTATCCGTAAAATATTTTCACTAGAAAAATAGGGTACATTTCCGGGTATTACACTTGACTGCCATTATCAATGCTGTCCTCTCTACTCCCCGTTTTCTTCGCCTAGACTTGACCTTGCCACCTCCACCCTTACCTCCAATAATACATTTTCCCTCCACCTTGCTTATGAGAGCATCCTTTAAAGCCACTTAGACACTCTTTAACATGACCGTTGTGACCACAATAATTGTAAATCAGATATTCTGAAATATTTACGTACTTTCTGCTTCTGAAATCACGGTCAGAAGGAGTGGATTTGCACTTATCATGGTCTCTACGACTATAACATTCATGTCATAGACCCATCTTCATGTTATTGTTAGACTGTTCGGTAAGGAAGTCTAAGACCTTCTGACTTCCTTCCGATTTATCATGAACTTTTCGTGCATGTAGGAGCAATTCCTTCAAAGACTGAATTTCTTTTTCATATAACGAATGGTCTACATTCGAGTCTTTGGAGGGATTGTTCTTTTTAAATTTTTCACGAAAATCATTAAAACGTTTGTTCAAGATAAATTTCTCCTCATTATGTTGATCTTTGGCTTGGGAGAATTCAGCCTTTATATCTTTCAATTGCTGAGAAAGAAAAGAGTTTTCTTTCTTGTGATCAATGATATCAACTTCCTTTGTCTTAGCTTCAGATCTCAAAAGCTCATTGACTTTCTTCAATTCTAAAGTTATAGCTTCATTAGCTATAACTTTGGCTTGAAGATGCTTAATGTTGAGCTTTAACTCTGAGATTATAGCTTCATTAGCTATAACTTTAGACTCAAGAGCTTCTTTCTCAACATTTGTCATGTCTGAAGTTGTAGCTGAAGTTGCCATAACTTTAGACTTGAGCTTTTTAGCTTTGGCTTTTAGAAGTTGGTTTTCCTCAGCAATGTCAAGAATTTGTTCCTTAAGATCTTTTAATTCAAGACTCTGTTCATGACAATGATCTAAGGTTTCTTCAAAATACTTAATTAAAGACTTCTTAGACAATTTCTTAACTTGCTTTTTAAGTTCAAGATGACTAACCTCTTCATCATCTTCTGAATCTGGTTCTGAATCTGAGTTGCCGACAAGACACATCTCGGATTCGCTTTCATTGGCGTTGTCAGAAATTAGGTCAAGACTGACGTTGCTCAGACACAGGTTGGCGACTTCTTCTTCCTCTGACTCGTCGTCTTCTGTGTCGAGATCTCCCCACCAGTAAGCCATCATGACTTGCTTGAATTCCTTCTTGGTTTTGTCTCGTTGATTTTTGTCTTTGATTTTCTTCCATGTGGAGCAATCCTTAATCATATGATTATTATCCCCACATTTGAAGCAACCACGACTTGAGAGAGACCCTTTTGACTCAATTGGTTTTTATAGGATTTGTTAGTGTTATTATTAAACGTTTTCCCTTGTGGTTTATTAAAGAATTTTTTCTTAAAACGTCTAGCAAATAACACTGTGTCATCCTCAAGATCCGAATCATGTTTTTCACTAGACTCGGCTTGTAAAGCCACTTTCTTACCGTTACTATCGTTTGCCTCATCCTCATCAAGAGTAATCTCGTGAGCCATTAGGGTTCCGAGTAGCTCTTGATAAGATAGACTAGATTGATCTTTACATTCCTCAATTACCGTCACCTTAGGTCTCCATCGTATAGATAGACTTCTAAGGATCTTCCTGGCAATTTCCTCGGAGTCAAAAGTTTTTCCAAGATTTTTCAATTCATTTATGATACTAGAGAAGCGAGTGGACATGCTGTCAAGCGATTCATTTTGCTCCATAGAGAACAATTCGTATTTTCGCATCAACAGTGCAATACGTTGCTTTTTGACAAAAGTTGTCCCCTCATAGGCTAACTCTAGATCATCCCATATTTCCTTGGTAGTAAAGCTAGATGAGAAATGGTCAAACTCAGTAGAAATCATGCCGTTTTGCAACAGGCTGACAGCTTTTGATTTTTTCTCAGCTTTCTTATAATCTGCCTCAGCATAGGCATCTTCTTTCTTTTCGATGGAAGTGCCAGTAACAGATCCAAGCATGATCTTATTATATTAGGGTCATTATTAATGATTAGCCAACACTCCCATTCGTTACCCTTTATGTAATGGGTCATCATATTTTTCCATAAACTGTAGTTCTTCCCATTGAATACGGGACACTTCAGATGTTTGGAATCCATTAAAATAAAATTAAATGCAGCGGAAAATAAAAAATAAAAAAATAAAACGGATCAGACTCCTGCTGTAAAGCAATCAAGAGCACGAGGCTCTGATACCAATTGTAGAGTCTATTGATCGAATACGAAAGAGGGGGGGGGGGGGTGAATTGAGTATTAAAAACTAGCCCCACTTTTTCGATTTATATGATATGTAATTAATTATTTGATCTTATAGATTAAAATCAACTAATTAATTAATCAAAATAAGCGTAAGTAACGAAATAACGAAAAGTAAAGAGAGTAGAGAGAGGCACACGAATTTTTGAAGTAGTTCAGTTTCACACGTTGAAACCTACGTCCACTATTCTCGATTAATAATTCTTAGTACCTTTCTACGGATTACAAAAATTATCAACCCACTCGTATAATCAACTATGATTATAACTCAAGCTGAGTATCGTTAAATACTCTATACTATCTTACGTTAATAAGAAAGTACAATATAACTCACACAGATTCTCGTTAAAGAATTGTAAGATTATGTGATGTACTATTATCCAATAACGTATTTCACGCAAGCTATTGATAATAATTGATGCACGACTCTTTTGAAAAACAAACACTAAAAATAATAATTATTTTGCTCAAGGTTTGCTTTAAAACGATTTTGGAAAATTCTCTCAAGTATGTATGTATGTCGTGTATTTCGTCTTTCAACAATGAGATGTGAAAGAGTATTTATAATAAAAGCATATGAGATCTAAAACCATAGCTTAATATTTAAGAAAGATATTTACCTTTAATATCTTAAAATAATATTTACTTTATCTTATAGAAATATCTTTATCTTAAAATATTATTTAGTTTATCTTATAGAAATATATTTATCTTTAATATCTCAAAATATTGTTGTAAAGATATAGTAGAATCCTAGATTAAGGTAAACAAGGAAAACAACCTATGGAGGCCGAAATACCTAGCTACAGAAACCCTAAGAGCACGCAACCCTATAAGGCACAATCCTAGGTTTCCACGAAACCCTAGGTGGCTCAAACCCTAGGTGGGCTTATTAGTTTAACAACAAATTGAGATATAATATATTAGAAACCATAGGTAGCATGACAACCCATTAGTTGTATTACTAACCAATAGAATCTCATAAATATATTCTCTATTAAAACTTTTGATAAATATAAAAATACTCTTTCACTTTTGAAAACATTTAAAATATTGTATTTCCAAAATCATGCATCAACATTTATCATCCAAAGTTATAGGCCAAAGCTATAACTTTGAACTTAAAATCACCTGAATGGAATAGTTACTGAATGACGATCTATACTATCTAATCTTCACAAAGATCTTCAGTATACGGATCATTTCTTCATCTTGATCACAAAGACCCTCCATCTTGAGTCTTGTGTTATTTGAGGTAGATCTTGCTTGAAGCGTTTTTCTTTAAAGTTATGACTGAGTAGCTATAACTTCCATGTAAACTTCCAAAGTTATTCCTGAAGTTGTTATAACTTTCTCTCACAGAACTTGTCAAAGTTATGCCTGAAGTTCTTATAACTTTGATCTTCCTTCTCGTAATTGTTGTTAGCTATGATAAGACTAAAGCACACAATTACACGCATATGATGTATCAATTAAAGCACATTATCAAGTAGACACATGTCATTATCAAAACTATAAAATAGGTCCAACAAATACTCTCCATATCCTCCGCAACTGCCCATTCTCTCAAGCAATTTGAAACTCGTTGCCTATCACCACTAACTTATTTACTCTCAATCTCCACTCCTAGCTTACCGATAATTTTGAGCCCTCCTTAAATTTTTTGCCTGTTCTTTTTGCCTTTTCCCATTGGAGTCTTTGGATTAAGCAGACCCCTCACCCCCGTTGTGTGGCTTAGCCGCGTCTCCCACCTAGTTTATGAATGTTCGTATGCCCAATTCCATTTTGCGTATAGCAGAATCGCCCCTTATCTTTGCCCCCGCCCTTGGCTACCCCATCCTGACCTTACCTTAAAATCAATGTTGATGCATTCTTCGTCCATACTTCCCTCAATTGTCGCATCATAGGTATTATGAGAGATGAGGATGATAGGTGGATCTTTGGGTGGACGACTCGTCGTTTTTCTCTTAACCCTCTTCCTAGCGAAATATATGCCATTAAAGAAGGAATTGAGTATGTGGTTAGATCCAATGATACTGATTTTGTTGCTCAGATTTCTAAGTGGCCGTCAATCCTTTATGCTATAATGTCACTCCCTTGTGCCCTTCTGCTAATATTATCATGGATGCAGGGAACGTCTAAAAATCTCACCTCTTTTGAAAATCTAATTTAAAGGAATATTAGCCAAGGTGGTTGCTGATTCACTTGCACGTTTCTCCGCAAAGGATAGATCGTCTAATGATGAGAACTTTTCCTGGCACTCAAAACCAAACTTTATTAAAAACTTGTGTAATATTGATTCGTCTATTGTAAATTTATGAACCGACCTACCCCCTGATTAATGTAATCTTTAAACATGTTCAATTTCGTTTAATCTAAGTCCGCCAAAAAAAAATTGTAACATCAAAGTATAAGGCTTCTCCACCCTAAATAAAACCACTACAGCCATGTACAATATTATATTTTTAATCATTGATCAAACTTAAAGGATCTAAAATACTTCCAAAAGTTTCCTAATCAAAGAATTCGTTAATTAGATGTACTACTTTGTAATGGAGGCTTGCTATATAAATAATGAAGCACGCCTTTTTATATCAAATAAACATGTACTACTACTAATAAAATAAATTAATGAACTAATCATATTTTATCAATTTATGGTGAAGATGAAGACAATAAAGGTCGAGAAAAAATAATTTCGATAATTTAGGGTATAGTGTCTTTTATTTCCTCCACATTTAATTGCTAAATTTAGACGGTGAAGGCGGCTAAAAAAGAGGAAAGGAGAGAATAATGGGTTCAATGAAGGGAGAAGGTGTCATTGTTAATGATTTATTTGGCTTTGATTGGTATTTAGTAGCGTTTTATAATCTGAACTCTGTATAGTAATAACTGTTTTGTAAAGAAAAAAAAATACTCTCTCCTATCCAATTCAATGTACCCACTTTTCATTTTGGGACAACCCAATCCAATGAACCCATTTCTTTTATTGGCAAAATGTGGACAAATATACCCTCATTACAATCTTTTATTTACACAAAATACCATCAACTCTCATCCACTTTACTTACAAAAAGTAAGGGTACATGAGTCTTTTTACCATTTTAGGTGACTTTTCTTCAAATTTTTGTCCGCGCCACGGGTACATTAGTTTGGATTGGAGGGAACATAAAATTACAGTTCTTTATAAAAGAGGTTATATTTGCTATATTGATAAAAAAAAAAAGCTTTATAAAGATGATATATTCTTGGGTAGAGGAGGTGTATCACACGTAGAGCTGGCAAAAGGTGACCCGATCCGAAGAACCGACCTGACTTATCCGAAAACCGACCTGATAGAACCCGTAAATTTGCTGAACTGAAACCGACCTGAACCGACCCGAAGGTTAACCGATAAACCGATAGAACCTGAAATGATATGACCCGAACCGACTTGTGACCCGACCCGACCCGAAACCCGATTCACCCACAAACCCGACCTTACCCAAACCGAACTGAACCGACATGTAACCCGTTTTAACCCGATTAAGCTCGACCTGACTCATAGCCAAATAATCTTTTTTAAGAATCTAAATTCCTTTATAGTTTGTTTTTTTTGTTAATAAATTTGATATAAAAAATTATCGCTCATTTTATTTTTCAAAACAAAATGTAATCTTAAAATAAATAGTCAGTTGTAAATTTAGTACGTTATATTCCTAGTTAAACTTATTAATAATTATATTGCAAGTGATATATGTAGAAAATTTTAAATTAACGCTTTGTGAGAAAAAGAGTGTTTAGTTTTGGCTCCATTGAAAACAATAAAGTGATGAAAGAGTTATGAGTTATGACCATACAATCTGACCACGGTTGTTAATTATGATCTTAAAATACAAACCTCAAATACACCATTCTAATAGAGTCTATTCAAAATTAAATACGTAGGATCACCGTCAAGATAATAAATAAAATCTATTTCACAGGTAATTCATTTAGTTCATTGTCATACTTCATATGTCAAATGTTCAAAACTATGAACTACATAAACAACTGATTAATTTAGACCAAAAACATTATTTTCTGTCCATAATATTGGCGAATCCGCCACTGGATAGGCACTCATGTCGTCATATACTTATAACCGAGGTCGAGCAACATAAGTGTTCAATGAAATTATACAATCATTAACTTTTATAGTGTTATACTCTTATATTTTACAAATATCTTTTGTATCGAGTTCCTCTAATCCAATATTATAATTCATAAGTTCAAAAGTGATCTTTTAACATAACGACCCGACCACTGACCCGATTAATTTTCAAATTTAAGACGACAACATAAAATACTCGACCCATCAGTAACCCGAAACCAAACCGGTCTCGACCTGATCAAGCATATTGACCTGATATATCCCGACTCATTGGTCAACCGATCCGAAACTGAACCGACCTGTTGTAGTTATTGACCCGATTAACCTGACCCGTAAGCGACCCAACCCGAACCCGATTCGACCTGAATAAGCAACTTGACCCGACCAAACCCGAGCCCGACATGACCCGAACTGCCTGAACCCGACCCATAACCGACCTGATTGACCCGATTGCCACCTCTAATCACACGTAAAGTTACTGAGAATACTTAAATTTGAGAATGTGTTTCAATTTTGTAAATAATTGAGCAGATTTATAGGAGAAATAAAAAAAAAGTAAGGATTAGTTTGACAATGTTTTTCAGATACCTACATTGACCGAATTAGCATTTTTGACAAAAATTTCACGTAGCTGTTTTTTTTTTTCAAGTGTGGCATATAACTTATTTGCTCAAATAAGTTACATGAAATGAAATGCTACTAGGGTACCATTTCATATTTCAGGTACCTGGTTTTGTTTTATATTCTTTTTTGACCCATTCAATTTATAATATATTAATAATTATTTACGTCCTTTCACCAAAATATGTTACCTTTTTAGTTACTTTGTCAAACATTTTTTTTATAAACAATCATCTTATCAACTCTTTATTTCCAGCTAACTATCAAGTTTCAGTTACGTTTTTAGATTTCAGGTATCATTTGAGATTTTAGATACCTTTTCAGTAAGATTTTCAGTAAGATTTACGAAACAGAGCCTAAGAGTCTCATTGAACAATAAGTGTGCAACCATTTAAAATAAAAAAATAAGAGTTTTGTTGATGACTAAGTGTGCAATAATGTTGGGTGTTGCGCACCGGATATACGTCAAATATTGATGTATAGAGTTAAAGGCAAAGTAATATGATTCCTTAGTTATAATAGTAGGTGAGTGTTGCGAAAATAGAGGATTAAAAGGGAGAAAGTGAAAATGTGGAATAAGAGTGGTATGGTGTTGAAGGATGACAGGTACCTTGGAAGATCAGGTTCCTATTTTTATGATAAAAGGTTTGGCAAGTTTCATTTACACAAGCAAACTGCACTTTTGCTTTAAGTTTATTGTCTAGGGAAAATGTTTTGTAAGATTGGTAAAATAGTACTCTTGATTTGTGCAGCCTGCATCCCCTTCTTTAATCTCTAACAGCTACATGCATGCCACCATTTCAGACTCTTACGTCATTTCTTATTTTTAACCTCACTTAATTTTCTTCAACTTCTATATATCAATATATATATATATATATATATATATATATATATATATATATATATATTCATGCATGCATGGTACTCTTTCTGTACTCTTTTTTAGTGAACAACCGTAGTAAAACGGGAATTAACTAAAGATAAAAAAAAAATGATCTACTTTATGCAGTAGAGGCCAGAGGGTAATTATTTATCTTGTTGTAAGTTTTTAAAACGAGGTGTATTTATTTAAAATGGAGGTAGTAGTGGTGTTCAATTCCTTGAAAATTTGGCGTCTTGTATCGTTTGGGTTCCACCACTCTATTTCTAAACTAAGTAGAAGTATTAGCTACTTTTAGAAGGGTTGTATCCAATTTTTTTTTATGTTTGTACTATGTAACATTTTATACATTTTAAGAGCAACTCCAATAACAAATCATAAAGCAAAATAGCTTGTGTTTTCACATATTTTTTCTTAGCAATAATGCTTTTATGATACAACATTCTCCAATGGTAAATTACAATATATGTAGCTTACAAGGTCTCACATAACAATTAAATAATGTACTTTATATTACTTTATTATTTTTTACTTATTTATTTTATTTTTGGAAGCCAAACTACGTAATTTGAGAAAGCTACACCCGCTTGCAAACGGGAACGTATTTTTGTACTCCAATGGTAATCGAGCATACTGCTTGAAGATTTACAGTATTTGTAAGCAGGTCCTTAAATGTAACCATTGAAGTTGACATCCACGACAAGTTATAGTACGCAATTTATTAAACAAATATTCTCAATACGCATTTAATTGATTTCAAATACACAAATTACATGACTTTGTTATTTCTAAGGAAAACGAATACGACACTTAATAAATTTGAAAGTAACGTCGCAAATACCTAGTCAAATTATTATCCATCTCAATTTTATTCAAATCTGACATCAATACGTTTGTATTGCCCCTTAAATCAAAATTTAAATAAACCGAGTTACCGACCAAGATAATTAATCGAGTGAGATCTTAGTAACATGGTAGTTATCATCAGTGGTGGAGCTAGAGGGGCTAGCAGGGGCGCTCGTTTATCTGACGGATGAAATTTTCGAAGTTTTAGTTAATTTTTCCGAAATTTTTCATGTGTACCTTAGACCATCCCCAAGCAAGGTCATGGGGAAGGTCATGACCTTGTTGGGTGACCTTAATCTCAAATTAACAACCAAATTAACATGACCTTCAATGACCCATGACCTCAAAGAGGTCATCTCATGACCTCAAAGAGGTCATCACATGACCTTGGTGACCTTGTATGTGGCATTTTTTCATTGGTGTGGAACACAAATTAAAGAAGAAAAAAAAAAAGACAAAGAAATTGATATAGTGGAAAGTAAATAGATTGATGACCTAGGTCATGACTTTCTGCTTGGGAGGAGAGAAATGGGTCAAGATAAATAAGGTGGATTAAGAGTATATATGGGTGGTGACCTAATTAAGTTGATCCTTGCTTGAGGATGGTCTTATGTAATTAATCTTTCGATATTCAATCTCTGGCTCTACTAGTGGGTAATTACCAAAACAACAAAAGTCCAATAATTAAAAATGGAAGTGAAGTTAATAAAGCAAAGAATCAATAAGGGTCAATTTCAATCAAAATGAGAACATGAATAACACTATTTGCGGGGAAGAAGGGAGTAAGCAAATGAAAGACGAAGAAGCGTAAGTAACGAGGAAGATTGGGAAGGTATGGATGGATGGATGCCGCTTAGTATATATTTCCGGGAATTCAGAAAACCTTGTCATCTTTCAGTCACTACAACCTTTTTTCAGGTCAATAATCCTCATTAAACAGCAATCAGATTTTTTTACCTGATACTCTCCTCATCTATCTGCTACCTGATATTAAATCAATGTCACAAATCCTTTTAATATCCCCATTTTTCTGCTTTTACTAACACCCATAAATCTACCTGTTTTATGTAACCTTTCATATCATGTCACTTTGATAGATAATGACGTTTTTTCCCAACTATCACCAAACTATATTTAATATTAATATTTTTGGTGTAACACTATTAGTCTTTGTCTCTTTTAACCAAATACGCTATCTCTATATTTTTTAAGACGGATATATTATCTTAAGGTTAAAACGGGTCAATGCTGTCCACTTGTATAAATAAGACAATATGTTATTCCCTACACATGCCACTTATGTCTTATTTACAATAACAAATTTAACTTGTATTAAATTTAAGAAATTATATTTTTGTGTTAAATGAAAATTTGCGTGATATTTAGAAAGTTCAATTTTATGATGATTTTATCAGGGACTCATTTCATGAGTGAATCAATGTGGTTTCTTTATTTATCATAAGTTGTAAAACAATCTATCTCCCTTCTTGTAAGGAACCAAAAAAAGTTCATTTGGATCCTTACGTAATCATTTAAAGTAATTAATAAACTATTAGCATATGTAAATTTTGGTTAATACAACTAATAACATCAATTTTTGGTATTTTGAGTCTTGAAAAAAAATATGTCTGTGGGGAGTGATAGGGCGCCAACGGGTGGTACCGAAACTCAGTACCACCTTAATTAAAAATATGAAAATAATTAAAAATTCAGAATCAATTTCTAGTTTTTGCGCCAAACTTAATGGGTAATAGCGTAACTTAACCTAATTTAAGTTAGAAAATATTATGATTTGAAAACAAACTGCATATATGTTACATATTATCTTTGCCAAGTAGGCCAATTCAACACGTTGATTCACATACAAACTTTTAAGGATGGTAAATTAGGAATCACAAATTTGCAGCATGATTAATTACTTTGTGAATTTTGGTTGATTGATTACCCAGACTCCCATTTTGTGAGGCTTCCCATTTTTTATAATGAGTTTCTCTAGTAATATTAATCCACACAAAAAAACTATGGGAACTTCCTCAAAAGTAGTAAAAATTTCTTTTCTTTTCCCTTTGGACCTCCTCAAACGAAACCTCAAATATTGGAGATATGTGTGTAATAATGGGGTTTCCCATTTAAAGAAAGACATGACATATCAAAAGAGAGAAAACTATCATTGTGTAACGCATGAAGTACAATATTAGAAACCTAATGTAATTAGTCATGTTGCATTAACATTCACCTAGAACTCTAAAAGAAATTAACTCGTAAGAAAAATGGAGTATCTATTAATGAAATACTTTTATTTTATAGTTAGTTTAAAAGAAACTAAACTGTTTAGGCAATTTACCGACAACGGGACAATACGATCAAAATATAAACACAAAAGAGGAATGATAATATATATTCTGATTTGTGGAAAAGGGGTTCAATGTTTTGGATCTCGACTCACCGCTTAGTTTTTTATTTGAACATATTAGTCTTCTTCCTTATTGGACCCCTCCTTTGCACTTACATGCATCATTGTTTTCAATTTTACTGAAAACAAAACGAAATCTCTAATCTCTTTAGTATATTCAACTGGCTGTATCTCTTATATATTTCATATTTTAATGTCATGCAAATTTCCAAAGCTTTTACTCTGCCAATCATGGAAATCTGTCTCCTTTGTACATACGTAACATCTATCAATTAATTAAGTAATGATAATTCTGGATATATTATTTTAATTCCATTGTCTCCTCACATTTGTGTAGATGCGTAATTAATTTATTTAATTGATATTTTAACAAGATAGACGCAAAAAAGAAATATGTGGACTATAGTGATGAGTCGTCTCATGGTTTTTGGTCATACAAATAGCAGGTGTGATCTTTTTAACTTGGGAATTGAGCAAATAAACTAAGAAATTGTCTAACAATAAAGCCATTTTATGCCTTTTTATATTTCATTCATTCATACGTGTTGTTGATTGTTCAAAGCTCTTATGTACGTACTGCATTATTAAAGCTAGTAAATGACACATTCATACAATATAAAGACAATGATAACCGATAAACTCCATGAGTAAATTTGTAAAATAAAGGTTACCAATATATGTACGTGTAGAGTAGTTTAAATATCTACCTAACTATTTTCTTATCTTGAGAATCAATATCTAGTTTCTCTAGAGAATTTGATTATAGATTGGTTAATATTCTTACTCGCGTAAGTGGCAATTAGCAGCGCCAGAGCAAAATTTTAGTAAATAGTCGTAAATGTATATATATTGTGTTAATAAATACTAACAAACCGTGGCAAATATATAATAAATTTTTGTAAATTTATATATATTGTGGTAATATATACTAAAAAATCGAGGCAAAATTATAATAAATTGTGCCAAATGTATATATATCATGGTAATATACATACATAGCATAAATTTACATGACAATATATATAGAAATACTTTTTTTACACGGGGCTTTTTTGCTCACGGGGCCAGTGCGTTCGCACTTGCTGCGTTGAATTAGATCGGACCATGGCAGTTAGCCCCCTTAACTTTGATCATTTGTGAGATTCTGGCCCATAAGTCACAAATGTGTAGTAATTAGGCTCCCATAACTTTGATAAAAAGTGAAATTCAATCCAATTAATATTTTGGACATAAATATATCATTATATAATTTTATATTAAAACTCATTATATTAAATAACTATTAATATTTTAAAAATATTAAATTAATTTATTAACATAATTTGTAGATATATATATATATATATATATAGGAATTGAATCATGTGAGGCACCCTTCTTAGGGTGAGGCAGCTGTACCCATCGTAGCCGTCGGATCTAAAATGCATGGACGTTTCAGATTGTGCCACGTACCCCCTACAAAACTCCATCCACCAGCTTCATTTTTCATTTATTCGACACATCAAATTTTCTTGACGCTGTCTCTTCAGCTTGCTCTCTCTAACATCAACTTATTGATTTTCGATATTGATTCGCCATTTTCATCCTACAATTCGCCTAATTGTAATTCATCCAGGTAATTTGATAATCTACCTTTCGATCTATTCATTTTTAATTCGATTCATTCTAATTTCATTCCACTCGTATTCTTTACAATTTAAGAGCTAGGTTTTGGTTCATCCTAATTTCGATTCATCCTAAGTTGTCAAATAATTGTCATAAACTTCTTTAATTAGTTTATATAGTGAGTTTTTTTTTCGTGTTTTGCAAATTTTTCGCGATTTCTCATTTTATTTTTCCGACATTTCGACTTCAATTCGTACGCTTCTTTCTAATCGTTTTAGTGTTTCGTTTCATTATTTTCGCTTTTTTATGATTTCCTATGGATTATTAGGTTGATTTTTGTGATTTCTATTTCTAAGGTTTATAGTTTTGCTGCTGCTCATGATGATTCAAGTGTTAGTTATGCTACCTAATATTCTAACTGTCTAAAAGGTAGCGGAAATATCTCGATTCGATGTTAGTTGAATAGCAAAAAAACGTAATTGTTCATCTTTGGTTAGTATCAACATTCATTGACTCTTAAAATTTAATGTTTATACAAAGTCATAGTTTCAATCAATGCCTTGAATATTAGCTTATTTGAGTTTTACATTGAGTTGCTTGCTTTTGTTAACAAAAAAACAAGAGAGTAGATTCTGGATTTGAAGCTAGAAAAATTGATGGGGGCTTATGGAATGGCTTCTCTACACATTAACCAATACTTGCTCTATCCTATTAAATTGTAGTATTGAATACTTCTTTTTTTCTAAATCTTATTTACATATTTGAAAATTATATATGGAGTACAAGTTAGTGGAACGACAAAAGTTGTTGGTAATATGCTTCATTAGGCCAAGAGCAAAGTTGGTATATAGAATTGTTGACATTGGTGTTGTGCCATGAGGTAAATTGATCGGTAATTTTGTAAACTTGAAAGTACTATCGTTGTATGATAATAACTTGACTTTCATAATCCCAAAGTCGATAGCCATGTGTTAATCTACTAACCTGACTTGAGCTAGGTTCAAACCATTTAACTTAACTGGGGTTGTTGAATTTGGATCTTTACCATACTAAGAAGTACTGAACTTGAAAAAAACAACTTGACGGTCCAATCTCTTCCTGTATTACCAACCTAAAAAACTTACAGATCTTCTGATTGAATATGAATGAATCAGCTATTCTTATCCTGTCCTACTTAAGGATAGTCGTCCGCCTCTTATGGTTTGTGAACATATGAATTGACCTTGTGAAAGTAGAACTTTATTTTGTGAATCCTACATTTATGGTTGTGAATATAAGAATTGTCTTTGTGAAACTAGGACTTTTTTTGTGAATCCTACACCAAGGGTTTTTGAATCTTGGACTTTGTGAAAAGTAGGACTTTATTTTGTGAACCATATACTTGTGCTTTTTGAATCATGTCCAAGGTTCACCAAAACAAGCCATGCTTCAGTACGTTATCGACCTAGATTTTTTAAGCTGATATGTCCCTCTCCGTAAACTCTTGCTCACGATCGAATTCGGACAAATTTCCTACTTTGTGAACATATGGCCTTTATTTGTGAATCTTATAGCTAAGGTTTGTGAAACTTGTACTTTTATGTTGTGAAACTAGTACCTTAGTTTGTGAAACTGCTATGAAATTAGAAATTTACTTTGTTAAAGTAAGGCATTTGTTTGTGAATCTTACAACTAAGATTTATGAAACTTGGACTTTTGTGTTGTCAATCTAGGACCTTAATTTGTTAGATTGACTTTGTGAAAATAGGACATTTGTTTGTGAATCCTACAGTTAAGGTTTGTGAAACTTGGACTTTTATGTTGTGAATCTAGAACCTCAGTTTCACAAACTGCTGTGAAAATATAATTGACTTTGTTAAATTAAGGCATTTGTTTATGAATCATATCGCTAATGTTTGTGAAACTTGGACTTTTGTGTTGTTGATAAGTGAATATTTGTATGGTTTTAACCCCCAATTTAGCTCGGTTTTGTATGTCATTTGTGCTTTGTTAAGCCACTTTATGAGCTAATATCGTCTTCTAGGCGAATTCCTATGTTCTAACCTGTTTTGTAGGGAAAGTGACGTTTCTACGCCCTTTTTCTATATTCCCGAGCATTTGCCTAGAATCCGACGATTTGAAGAAGTAAGCTTGACCAAGTGAAAGGCATTTCAAGAAGGTTCACTAATTCAAAAGAGAGAAGAAGTAAAGACGATGTCGCAGTTGTCGGAAGATCAATCAATTAGGCGGAAGAATTCATCGCTTTACATCAAACCCTATCAACAAACCCGACTCAAGAGGTCAAGGGGGATGATGGAAGTCAACTCAAAGCAAAGGAAGATGAAACGACAGTCAAAGGACCTGGAATACAACTTACCCGCTCGGGTAGGTGGTGTACCCGATCGGGTATCCCTGCTGCTTCGAGCAAATCGCTTCAACTTCCTTCTTTTGTCCTATATGTTCAATGCTCGACCCCTTCCCCACGAAACCCTAATGCTATATAAGGGATGCTCCAGCCACTCTTCTCAACACAACATCTCACACTCTCTTCTCTTCTCTTCTTACATTTCTCCTTAGATTAGGAGGAGGGGGAACTAGCGTCCCTTCTCTCATTTTCTTCTTCTTTAGTCTTTAGTTCTTAGTTTATTTCTGTCCTTTAGCTTAGATCAATAAGAATTTCATCCTTTTAATCTCCTTTGTGTGATTCAAGCGTTGTAATTGGTGGATCGATTATTATGTGCAAGGATTTTTTATTATTGTTGTCATTATCGTCATTGATCGTCATATAGGTATTCCTACTTTATCTTTCGTTTAATGTCTTTATTGTTTTCCATTTGATTGTTATTCTCTTTACATATTATCTTAGATTCATTTAGTATCGTTATAATTGTAATTTCATTTCTTAGATTATCAATTAGCGTCGTTATTATCGCCATATAAAGAGTCAAAATCAAATAAACAAGTCTATCCTAGTTTTCATTGTTAATATCATCTTAGATTTAGACATTATCATGAGTGAGTAGTCACTTTTCTAGGGTGTAGGGTAGCCATGTTAGATTGATTAAAAGATGATAATTGGATAAAGAAATTGTGCCTTTAAAATGTTGTGTCTATGCATATTTGGATTGTAACGATAGTTAACGATTTCTGGCCGGAAATCATCGACTAAAATGGAATTCTTTTCCAAGGTAGAGATACGCGAATTGAATAGACAAAGCATGACATGGTAGATTAAGACATAGTAAATCGCCTAAAAGCCTGCTAGACCATCTGATCTATGATATTGTAATGAACACATCATTCTTACGAACTCACAATGAATTATTTCCATGTCCTAAATCCAATTTCATCAATATGTCAATCTACATGTGTGAACCTACTTCCCTAGATGTTTTTCATCATTGTTAATTCATCACTTGTTTTATTGTTTTCATTTCCATTTGCTTTTATTTCATTTTCGTTTATGCCTTGTAGTAGTTTAGAAACTAAATTCCCAAAACCCAGATATTCGTTAGATAAGACCAATTGCAAGACACTTCACATCTTATAGGAAACACCATCTCCCTGATGATCGACTCCTACTTCCCTAATTACATTAATTTGTTATTAGCCTAGTCTGGGTAATTTATCTTTGTATCGGGCTCGCGACAAGCACGATCAAATTTTGGCGCCGTTGACAGGGAGCACGGTTTACTTTTCCTTTTTCTTGTGATTTTTATCGCAATTAGTTTTATCTAGTCTTTAGGAACCCAAATTCCTTTAGACCTCTCTTGATTTTTCATCCTAGCTTTTCAATCTTATGCCCAGATCTTCTAGACTAGGGACCCCTATCTCTTTAGACCCCGATCTAGAAAGAACTCTGCGTAGGAGAAAAAAGGCTATTCAACAAAATCTCAAAAGCTTCTGATACTTCAAGTTTAGATCGTATTTGTGAGAAATACTCGGATATTTTATCTAATCTTGAAGGAGAAGAAGATCCATTCTCATCTCCATTCAAAAAAACCACCCAATCTTCAATTAGCACTCCATCTTCATCTTCACAAAATAAAATGGTTCGACTTTCAGACCATTCCAAACCCACCGCAGAAACACTTCCAAGGGGTATTGCTACACCCCAAATCGAAGCCCAAAACTTTGAAATCAAACCTGCCTTCATTAACCTTATAGAAAGAAGCCAATTTAGTGGCAATGCCACATAAGATCCCAACCTTCACATCCAAAACTTCTGTGACTATTGCTCCACTATTAGACAAATTGGAGTCACCCAAGGGCAAATTAGAGAGATGCTCTTCTCATTCTCTTTGAGGGGTAAGGCAAAGTTGTGGATACATAGCCTTGATAAGGTTACATTAGGTATCACCGATTGGGAGAGTTTAGCTCTTGCCTACTACCAAAAGTACTTTCCTACAGAAAAGACCGCTTTGTTGAGAAGTCAAATCACTGGTTTCCAACAAGGGGATGATGAGAGCCTATATGAAGCCTGGGATAGGTACAAGGACTTGCAAAGGGAGTGTCCTCATCATGGGATAGATCCATGGCTCCTTGCCATCACATTCTATAATGGGTGTTATATAGAGTCCCGTCGTATCCTGGATTCTGCTAACAATGGAAGATTTGATCAAATCAATGTTGAAATTGCTCACACTACCATTGAATCCTTGGCAATTCACGATTCTCAATATAGAAATTCCCGCTCCATACCATTGAAATCTAAGCAAGAGGACCCCACTTTGACACTTTTACAAGCTCAAGTAGCCCTTCTCACACAAAAGCTATAACAAATTCAATCCTTTACATCTCAACAGAGTGACAATGGTGTAAGTAAACATGAAGCCATGATGCTGCGATTGGCTTAAAGGCAAGACACCATAATAGCTCAATTCCAGGAGAGCGATCAAGCTAAGAATGCCGCCATCAAATTGTTGGAAGCTAAAATTTCCCAATATGCCTCTTCTAATACCCACCAAAAGCAAGGGCAGCTGCCTTCACAATGTTACCAACCTCACGAAACTGTAAATGCCATTTCCTCGAGAAGTGGTAAGCATAATGATGAGCCCGTGGTTGTTGATGTTGAAGATGAGGTGCCCATGTCAAAGGAGAAAGAGCCCGAGATTCCTATTGAGATCAAGGTCCCATTTCCCCAAAGATTAGCCAAGCACAAGGAGGAGGCAAAGTATGGTAAATTCCTTGACGTCGTCAAGAATTTAAAGGTAACAGTCCCTTTCATTGAATTGCTTTCCCAAGTTCCTTCTTATTCCAAGTTTATGAAGGAAGTCCTCAAAAAGAAGAGATGCTTCAATGAGACTAAGACCATAGCTTTCACTGAAGAGTGTAGTGCACTCTTGCAAAATAAGTCTCCACCAAAACTCAAGGACCCTGGTAGTTATTCCATCCCTTGCACTATAGGCACATATACCATTGATAAGGCCCTTTGCGACCTAGGTGCTAGTGTAAGTGTCATGCCCTTTTCTATGTTTGAAAACCTTAACATGGGTGCTTTGAAATGCACTAATATTACTTTGCAAATGGCGGACCGTTCTCTAAAACAACCTATGGGTGTTTTAGAAGATGTGCCCGTCAAAGTTGGTAAGTTTTCCATTCCCGTTGACTTTCTAGTACTTGACATGGCCGAGGACTCTCAAATCCCAATCATTTTGGGAAGACCCTTTTTGCACACCACTGGTGCAGTTTTTGATGTCAAGAATGGGAAGTTGACATTAGAGATAGGAGATGACAAGGTGACCTTTAGTAAAAATTCAACCGTTAAGGGTCCCGTATTAGAAGAACCTTGTTATGTGCTTAATGTTGATGACTCTTCTGTTGTTTCTTCTATGCCTCGATCCTTACTGACGGATCCGCTGGAGGCACATGTTAGTGTTGATTCTCTTACAGGTGAGCATACTAAAAGCACTAATGCTAAAAGTGTTAGAAGGGGCTATTCTCGGAAAAGCTTGGCATGGATGGAGAATGTAAAGAACGCTATGAAGATGAGCTTGGATGATAGTGAGCTTAAAGATAAAGGATGATCAAAGAAAAAATGGAGTCTAGCAAGACTTTTAAATTGCGCTTCTCGGGAGGCAACCCGTGTTTATTTTCCTTTTGCATTTTTATTTTTGTATTCCCTTTTTCATTATTAGGATTTATTTTGCAGATGAAAGAGTTTTTGAAGAATCTATAAAGACCTTCCTTGTCAAGTCCAAAAGACTAGCTTGGGGGAGTCCGCGCTGACTAGTAAGCTTCACTCTTCTTTCATTTTTCCTTTTCCCCATTAAGCATCTCATTGCATATTTTGTCTTTGTGCTCACATTGAGGACAATGTGATGTTTAGCTTGGGGGAGGGATTGCATTTTCTCATTTTGCATTTTAGTTGATCATTTTGAATAAAAGAAAGAGAAGATTTTTGAGAAAATTTAAAAATTTCTGAACATAATTGAATGCTTTTCATGCTTTGCTTGCTTGTTTACTATGCTTTCATGTTACATTTCCCAAAACTTAGAGCTTTCAAAAGATAATGATTCAATATTCATTGAATTTTGCATACATGGGGAAGTCTTGTACACAGTAGGCATGGAATGAATCTATAGATGAGTACGCTTGATCTTTACATTTGGCAAGTTACATATATTGTAAGGTAGAACCTCCTTAGACTGGTACATCCATACCCAGTCTCATTTAGGTGTGTGTAGTTCTCCTTGTGATGTGTGTCATGTCAAAACGCATAAGTATGGTTCTCATTTCATTTCTATAAGCATTGCATTCATGATTCACTAAGATTTGAAGCCTTTTTCACTTTGAATTACCCCTCAAAATTAGCCCCTTCATACAAATGTTTCACAAAATAATAGCTACATATAAAAACTGCCTACCCTGTTGAGCTAGTAGCTAGACTATGGTGTATGAGTGCTCTTTTGAGAAAATTTGTTCTTATATGCCAAAGTGAATTTGGAAGAACCAAAATGTTCAAGAAGCAATGTTATTTTCAGAAAAGAAAAGAAAAAAAAATGAATAGAAAAAGAAACGAAAAGAAAAGAAAAAAGAGAAACGAAAAGAAAAAGAAATAAAAAGAAATAAAAAAGAAGAAGTTGTGAGTATCTCCTAAGAAATGTCAAGTCAATATTCAGAAGGAGTTTACTCTTATTTTGTCATGTGTAATAAGCCCACTTGTTCCATTTGGCTTCGTTATTCGTCTTCTGGGAAATTAATCGAAAGTTTGGATTGAGTATTCATTTATCTTTGGTCAGTTGCTAGCTCACTTTAAACTTCACATGACCATAACTATTTGTCCACCTTCCACCCATTTCCCAAAGCCTTCTTCATTGTTTCGGCTTCTTTTCTATGTGCATTGTGATCTTTGACTTATGTTTTGAATTGTTTACCATATTATACTGCGGACACATTTTCATAAGTCGTAGATAGGTGAGTGTCTCAAAAACATTTATACATAAAGAAAATCACCTTTTACATACATTGAGTGTTCGAGTGTGCCGTGAGAGTCCATTTGTCAAAAGATCATGCAAGAGCCGAAAATTCTATAGTGAAATTCTTTGTGCTACGCCGTTATGTAAATCTCAGCCATGTTTATGTATCATTCTTGCCCACGTTGTTTTTGGGTTATGATTCATTATGTTTCCAAAGTTATACGTTGAGATTTGTTTCTTGATGGTGTAGTAGCCAATGCTTGCAACCCTTGTCCTGGTATTGTTTGTTATGTTTGCTTGAGGACAAGCAAAGGTTTAGCTTGAGGGATTTTGATAAGTGAATATTTGTATGATTTTAACCCCCAATTTAGCTCGGTTTTGTATGTCATTTGTGCTTTGTTAAGCCACTTTATGAGATAATATCGTCTTCTAGGCGAATTTCTATGTTCTAACCTGTTTTGTAGGGAAAGTGACGTTTCTACGCCCTTTTTCTATATTCTCGAGCATTTGCCTAGAACCCGACGATTTGAAGATGCAAGCTTGACCAAGTATATTCGAATGGATCGAAGAATTAAGGTTGGTGCAAAACTCTTTGCCTACCAATTTATCTTTGAAAACATTTTAATGTTCATCCATGCAAATTTCGATCTTAAAAATCAATTTACATTGAAGAGGTCGTACTTCTTCAAGTAAAATTTATCAGGTCATATACCTGACCATCATGCATGGAGTCCATTACGAATCGTATGACTCTAAGCCATAGCAAGAAGTTGGGACTAAAAACAGTCTTTTATAAGTCACATATTTCATCACTATTAAGGAGTGATAAAATTCCACCTGACCTCCTAGGTTTCGAAGAAACAACTACTGAACAAGCAATGAGGAAAACTTTTTCCGGACCATATGCTCAGTTTGTGGCTCTTGAAACATTTTCTTCCACTCTGTCTTATCAAGAAATAATCGTATTTTTTATTGAAAGACAGCATCACGAGTCACAAACGCTTTGTTCTCGTGGTCAATGTGGGATTATGGAGCACTTGTTTCATTCAAATAACTTATAAATTAGGTACGCTACCTACCCATATCGTATATGGAATGAAATCACACTGTTTTAAATGTGTTTTAATATGGTGGGAAAAGAAATAGCAGACAAAAATATTAAGATCCCAAGGTTAGTCAAATGGCTCAGTTTGACTTGACAAAGACAAAACCATATCGTATAAGGTTCTGTTTCTCTATTCAACAACGCCTTATCTCATAATGTGTGTTAGAAAAGTTAACTTGTGAAACTATTTCACAATTCTTTTGGTGAAAATCAAAGTCAATACTTAGATATTTATAGTTACGATTTAGTCGTAAGTCCTTGATCTAATACTCTTAGTGGTTAACTATTTCACATTGAAGCTCTTTGAACTTTTCAAAGATTTCTCTTAGCACCTCATTAAGTAGAATCAAACATAATATCTACTTAAATCGTCGGTAAATAAAGTGAAGTAATCATTACCATCTCTGGTTGTGTTTGTTATTGGACCACACATATTCTTATGTAATGGGGCCAATAACTCACTAGTTCGATTCCCTTTTCAACAAAAGGACACGAATCATCTTGCCTTGAATACAAGATTCGCACACACCATAAGATTCAAAATCAAATGTTTTAGATGTGCTACACAATCCAGAATTAAGATTAGATTTGGGTCACCAATTTTGAGCCTTTTTTTCAATCTATATGACAAGTAATTTCTAGTTTAGGTCAAGAATATAATTACCCTTGATTGGTATGGGATAACCATTGACCAAGTATAGGCATAAAAAGATAAAACGCTTGTTCCATTCAAAAAGTGAAACACTTGTGTCGTACACTAAAGTGGATACTATATTCTTTATTTAGAGGTCATGTACATAATAACTTTTATTAAGGTATACCTCAAAATCCAAAATTAGATTGATCACATTATAACTTTTAGATGTCTTTATAGAAATAAAAACTACAATAGTTCTATTTCCCTTGTAGGTCGACATTTAATCATGGCTAGTCGTCGCACGAATCATTATTATATGCATTGAATACATTGATGAAAACCATAATAGGTATCTAATACCCAAAATTTGCATTTAGCAAAATAAATGTCGATCATATAGATATTATGGGTGAAAATAGTACACCCAATTTCTAACTCTTTAGAAAACTTGGGGCATATTCTTTTCTTGTGTCCTACACTGTAAAATAGAATCGTCAAAAGTTGGGTTCGACACCTTGCTTGGGTTTTGACTTTACTATTCAAAATAGTCTTGCCTTTTTCCATTGCCTTGTGCCAAACTCGTGCCAACCTACTCTTGAACCTCGTCATATTCTTAACAATCAAGAATAAAACATCTTTCCTAGAGCTCCCACTCACTTTCATGAATCTCTATTTAGACCAATAGATTAGAAATATAATGAAGACTTTTCTTCATTTTATTCATGGTTTTACCTTCAAAAGGATAAACCTTTCATGAAGTGACTACGGTATTTGGTTTTTCACGATTTTAAATAAATCGATTAACCTAGTCGTCCCAACTAATTTGGCCTCTTTTGAGGTAAGTCTCGATAAGGAGCATTATGACGACATACCAAAAAAATTATAAATGTTTTCGTTGGAGCAAAAAGATTGATGCACCGTTGTAATAAGAAAACGTTACTAAAACAAAATCAAAACGTTTTTGACTAAGTGTGACTTATTCATATACTCTTCATAAGCGATATTTGCAATGGTGAATATGAGGATCAAAAAGAAAAATTCATTTTGTCATTAGCTTCGGTGGTTTAAACGGAGATCGCAATCAAAATGTTACCGTATAAAATAATGGAAACTCCTTTCCACGATTGAACGGATTTACAAGTTCGTAGAAGGATAAAATATATGTCATTGCGCGAATAATATAAATATCAACGGAAAATAAACATTCATTGCTCATATATAATTCACTTGTAAAACAATTTTAAACAAGTCACTCATATAATGACCCCTCACGAAATTATATAAGTGATTCCAAGACCCATCTTTAGATAAAAATAGTCATCGCATGCTACCTTTATCTAAAAAATGGTAAGTCAATACTTGACTAATTCTACACTTAGAACTCTTGGTTGACGGATTTCAACTAAATCCATCTCCTAGTCCCAAGATAACGCTTATCTCGTTGAGTCAAATCCAATTTTGGCTTGTGATCGCATCACCCTACTTACCCGAGGTAAAAAGGGACCCACGAGCGTGGTAGCCCTAATGAACACGAGATTCATAGGTGTTACTAATTGGTAAGGCTAATCTCAATTTTTTAAGTTATGTGAGAGGTCTTGTCAATTTAGTTATTAATTCCCTATAAGCGAACTAAGTCGGTGAATTTTGAATAACTTTGAATTGACAATCGCGAAATAAAAATGCATCTTGGCAATTTTGGCATGAGCGAAAAAATATAAAGCAAGCAAATAATAAATCCTAGTATGGCCACCTAGCTAATATAATTAACTAGTAGATTACAAAGTCGGAAACCAACTCCTTGGCCCCTTGCCTCTTCATGGAACACGCTCCAAAAAGGCACCGTCTTTTGGAACACCGACTTCGGGAATCTTCGTCTTCATAATAATTAATTAAAAAAGATACAAATAAAATTCCTATTATACATTTGATCGAAAAATGAAATTAAATTATTACAAACGGCGATACGAGATCGCAAATAAAATTACAACCGAATCGGTATTCCCTTACATTACGGGTAATACCGATTAAAATAATCTAGGCCATACTAGGTACAACTTGCATTAAAAACTAAACAAATGACATTCATTCATTCAACAATAACAACATAAATAAAATGCTGTAATAATCATACCAAAATCGCCCTTAATACTTATCATGCTCATTCTAGCTCGGTTTTATGGATTTTATCGATTTTTAACCATAAAAAATCACTAATCAACACTTAAATCGTATTTAAGCTCAAACTAATTATCTAAACTGATTTAGAACTCAAAATTAGTCCCCACTAACTTTGTATGTATTTAATTAGTTCGAATTGATCGTATTTGCTAAATATAGAGGTTTAATCATAACATTTATGAAATAAACCCAAAATAAAATATAAAAAACTCATAAAAATTTGAAACCAAAAATTTTGTACATTCTGGAACATTTCCAGGAATTCTAAAAACCAGAAAAATTTGCTCAAAAAATTTGAATTAATCTTATGAACAAATAACTTTGTATTCAACGGGTTTATCAAATAAAAACCATTAAATATAGTAAAATAGTGAAACAAAATACAAAATTTCACCAAGATGATATAAATCAGATTCCAAAATGTAACAAAAATTTTCAAGACCAGAAAAGGACGTCTCAATTTTATGAACATAATAATCTCACTTTATTGACTTTTATCTCATAAAAATTAATAATCATGCAAAACCTAATTAAAAGTCATGCAATTTAACATACAGTATGTACAACATGCATGTAAGATCATATAAACATTTCATCGCCATAATCAACATGAAACTACTTTTAGTTAACTTTTAACATAAACAATGCATGTTAACATGATTTAAAGGCCATAAATCAAAATAAATAGCAAATTAATCCCTAAAATCACCAAATTTGATCACAACCATTTTTGAGGTCAGTAGGTATGCATGCAAATAAAAAATTTCGTGCAAACCAATTTTTAACACAAATTTTCAATTTTACCCAAGTTATCGTATAACTCGATTTTAATGCTTAAAATCAACATGCATGTAACAATTGAGCTCTGATACCACATGAAAGTCCTAGAAAAGATAAGACGAAAACATCCTTACATTGGAAATTTTCGGTTCAATATGGGCACAATAAGAACTCCTTATTGTTATTGAGCATGGAATTAGTGGATGATCCTGTAAGTTTCTTAAACTCAATTTTAGACACTTCTAATATCATTATACATTTAGTTTACTCTTAAACTAAATAAATCTTATGCATGCATAACAAAATAAGACAAAGATAAGAAGAACTTTTCCTTACATTGATCTTATGACAAATATGGGCACAAAATAGGACTCCTTCCTACTTTGTTCTTGAGCTTATAATGTTAGGGATGAACTTCCAAGTTCTAAGTGTTAGAACACTCCTATTAGATGCACCCAAGACTACCCCTTAATCACTACTAAAAGATACTACACTAGTAAATTATGGTAGTCTCCCTAAAAATAATCTAATAACCTCTTATTACTACACTAGTAATGTTACTAGAAAAATATGAACACTAGAAATATGAGGCTTCTTAAGCTTTCTTTTTAGTGTAAGAATGTAGAGAGATGTAGAGAATTTTTGCATGTCATTAATTATATGAGATAGTGTTGTATAAATAAGAGGAAAAACAAGCCCTATATTGCTTGCTCAAAATCGGTCACACACACACACCCACATGGGTGGGGTGTTGTCATTTTCACATTGTTCTTAACAATGTTAGGTTGAGTGTATGGGTCATTGTAGTAATCATTTGTTCTAATTCTTAATTAGAATAAAATTACAAACTAAAAAACTACCCACCATCACCACAAAACCGGTGTACCCATATAAAATGGGTGTCCATTTTATTTTTGCAATTTGTCATTTGTCACAAGTGTGACATGTGACATGTAACATGTAATTAGGCTTATAAATGTACATTTAACTAATTTAAATGCAATTTCATAACAAATAAATTGGACTTAACATTTTAAGTCACATTTAATAATTACATGTAAATAAAATGGGTTATCTCATATTTGGTTAATATAATCTACAACAGTTTGTAATTATAATCGACCAATTTCACTTATCTCAAATGTTTCATAAACATAATGCATTCTTAGTAATATAACAATTAAATTACCAAAATGAATCTTATTTAATCATATTACAATAAGATATATTTCTCACTCACAATTTGAACTTGGTTCATTTTAAGGGATTAATTAATCTGTATCACTATACAATTAATTAATATACATGATTAGGGGATTGTCCTTTAGGTGTGACCTCAAGGGATCAACTGATCACCACCGTCATACGACAGTAACGTCAAACTCAATTGAGCCAATCGTTACCGATTTATGTTGACCAGTTGACTATAATATTCATCATCCCTTTGTATTCTTATTATTGAGATTTAATTATGTGATCGCACTATTGTTGAGGACACTTACTCCAACAATCTCCCACTTGTCCGAGACAAGTGTGCGTCACCAATTCTCTTGTCCTATTATAATATCTCCCACTCAATGCAAGGTGTCTTGCAGGTCGTACTTGCATTTGATCATATCAAGAGTGGTTTCCTCGATCTGGAGAGTAACTGTCTGACCGGAATTATCTACCATAGATACCTTCCGAGCGTGGCCACGCATTTTCAGCTTACTCCTCCTCGAGTGGCCTTGAGATTTAAAACAACCCTGACAAGGGGTGGACAATTCCTATCGCACTATTCCCTTTGCATAGCCACAGCTCATCATGACCCAAAAGATGCCCATTTGACCCCAGTTACGAAGGTCGTAGAGCATAAATCAAAGTCACTCTGAAACTGTGCCACCTTAGGTGAACAGTCTTTAGTCAAAGAATTGACTCAAAAGAATACTAGTAGCTCTTGCCACGACCAGGCTACAAGAATTGCCAGAATTCTATAAGCGGTCACTTCCCGACAGAGTGTCTCATACAGTCTGCCTATGTGATCGATTGGTCATCCCTATGACCCTATGACAGTCGAACTTGCCATCAATCGCACCACAATCTAGTCACTTCGAGATGTCACCTCATATAAGTGATTATGGGCCAATGCTATGTTAATACAGTCCACTTTAATGGGGTTCAAAATTGTCTCTACAACCCATTTGGATTTAACAAAGCACAAAACAAGTTTTAGAAACTCAAACGATAAATGTGATTATCATATATGAACAATCAACACAATGTTATTGCTTCATATCATATAATCTAAAGTTTATTTCGTCCATGACAATTCATGACGATTTCATTAAATGCAATAAAGGCTTGGGTAGTGAATATACCATATATTCATTTATTCCAACCTTGTGAATTGCTTTTTTCCTTCCATCCAACGTTATTCCTAATAACATGAATTCATCTATATACATTTCTAGATCTCTATCTAGTGTTGGGCTCTTTAACTTGAAAGATACTCCCACTTGTTATCATGATAACTGACAGGTATTTAGGTGAAGGGATCTACTATTAGTTCCTTTTAAACCACCTTATCCTCATCATAATGTACTAGGTCTCTATTTGTAGAATTTATAATGATTGACTCTTCAATCATTCTTTTAGTTATTCGCTTCTTATATAACAAAAGTACGCCTAGGATTTCGATAAATCCTTTTATAAGTTTGGAAATTTGGGTTTGTGTAACCTTTACCACATTGTCAAATTTTCTCTACCAAACACAAGAATGAATCCCTAGTTCTCCTTGAGAACCCTATGGATTTTCTAATAGGCTATCCAATGACACTCATTTGGATTGTTTGTTTTAGGCTTGTCATGCTTCCAGCATACAATTCATTTAGGTATGTGCATGTAATGGCATATATGATTGGTCTCATGCGATCAACAACTCTTAGGTTCAGTGGATGACTATGACCCTTTCATAGTGATCCCACTTTTATCAACATAAACAACCTATTTAACTTGTTGAAGAGATTAAGGATCTTATCGATATAAGATACCTTTTAAATGCCAAGCTAAAATCTTCTATTCCACAATAGATTTTGATTTTAGTATACATGTTGCCCTCTTTCATCCAACATTAAAATCCAACCACTCCTTTCAAAAAGGTAATACGAATACATTACTCTTAACGAATGAAACGTCATTCACGTGGAAAATAATTTCTCCCACTGAACTTCATGTCTTTACATGATTACTTAAACTCCGACTTAACTTCATGTCTATACATGACTTTAACTCCCACTGAATTTCATGTCTATACATGACTTTTCGACAATTCGAGTGAAACCCTTCTTCTATCTCTTAATAGAAAATATCATCATAGCCTCTACATCTTAGGTTTGTGTCATGTACACATCCTATTCCAAATCCCTATTTGGACATGTGGTTTTGTTGTGTATCTTGTACACACTTAATATGAGGTATTTTATTGATGATTTGGATCTAAGCATAGTTACGCATTAACTTAGCTTTTGAAGACATCTACATGTCTATCTATGCAACTACAATTGGACAACTCCAAATAAAACATTTTCTTTGCATAGATTCCATATAGTTTCATAAGTCTCTTTTAGAAAAACGAAATTCAAAATTTCTGGGTACTTCCACTTCATAGATCATAATCTTATTATATCAAGAACAATTTCTTTTGGTCTCGTCACTAGTCTAAGGATTCACCTAAGAACGCTTTCTTTTGGTCTCCTTACTAGTCTTGAGTCTAACCTAAGAACATTTTCTTTTGGTTTTCTCACTAGTTCCTAACTAGTTTTCCGTTGTGGCTTATTTTCTCCCACTCTATCTTTAGAAAAATACAACTATTTTCTTTAAAGATAGCCTTATGAGCCACAAACAATTTTGTACTCATACTTGTAAGGGAGGTGGAAGTATCACAACATGACCTTAAGTGATCTACTAAAGACTTCTTTGTAAAGACATCGAATCTTAGCTTCAACATAGACTAGTTCTATAAGAGCTAAAGAGGTGAACTCATATTCATGTCATTTACTTTCTTTATAAGTGGTGATGCCAATTGGTTTGGTAGACTCCCTACTTTGAGTTCAATAACTCAATTTTGACTTAGCAATTGATCTTTCAAGGTGAGAATCGAATTCTTAGCCTTTTATTATAATGATCCCATCATCATAATATTTACATGATCAATTTGAGTCGATATAATTTATGTTATTTGTGCAAGTATAGTATGATGACAAGTTTTTAGAACTAAAAGTTTCAACAAACCGAATGACTTGGGTTGAGAACCAAGTCACTAAATCCAATTACAACCAATGTCAATAAAAGGAATTAAACAAATTTCCATGTCAAACAAGGAAATTATAAAAGTTCTAAAAACAATGTCTCAAAATACATCCCAAAATTTTGACAATTCAAAATGAGACCAAGCTTCCATAGATCTTCAATCATGGGTAGCTACCTTAGCTTCCTTTAAAGAGCTTTCTTAGGCTTGCTTGTCTTTGCCTTTATCCTTGCTAGGATGCCCTAATTACAATTAAATAGGGTAAGAGTCACAACTTGTATCTATATACCAAAGTTGAGATCATAACATAAACGATAGGGATAAATTACCAACTGAAACATCTTTCCAGTTTTGATATCTCCTAGATATTTAGTGCAATTTCCCTTCCAATGCCCGATTCCATTATAATAATGGCACTTGTCCTCGGTTGAGGCACCTTTCTTAGGTTTGGGTGAGCTATTCTCAATAGCTTTTTCTTCCCTTTCCTTTGAAGGTGGAGGGCTTCTTCCCTTTACTACCATCTTTCTTGAACTTCCCCTTGCTCCTTTTATTAATATGGAGCACATCCTTGGAAATGCTAACATTTAGCCCATGTCTCTCTTGGCTTGCACGAGCATCTTGTGCATTTCATGAAGAGAGGTTTTCATGTTTTGCATATTGTAGTTTACCCTAAACTGCACATATGCTTTGATTTTCCCCAAGGAATGTAAGACTCGGTCGATAACGAGTTGTTCGGGAATGGTCACCCCATGCAATTTAAGAGTCTTAACATGCTCAATCAATTTGAGTACATGAGGGCTAACTTTTGGTCCTCTTTTAGGTTCATGTTAAATAATGTGGAAGCCGTCTTATATTGTAAGATCCTAGGAGCTTGTGAAAAAACATGGTCACAAGCTTGGCATAGGTCTCATAGGCCGTGCTCATCTTATGGCACTCCCTTGAAGATCGGCCTCCAACGAGAAGATCAAAACGTTTTTGATCGCGGCGGACTCTTTGTGGCTAGCCTCATAGACTCGCCTTGCGTGGCGGTTGTCCTTTCATTAGGTGCGGTGGGAGAGGCCTTGGCAAGGTAACGAAACCTGTCGTCACCCGCCGCGGCCAAGCGGAGTTGCATATCCCAATTGGTAAAATTAGCGCCATTCTTTTCTAACTTGCATCGATCCATGAAAGATCAAATCCATGAGACATTTGTGAGAGTTGGAGCATAGGTGGTGGTGGACGAATTAGCATTTGCCATTGCGAATAAACAATTATGACTACAAATTTAAGACATAAAGGAAATGTTAACATTTATCGTTTTAAATACTTGTAAACATTTTAAACAAGTTTAGCATTTAAATAGTGACCTCTACCCAACTATTATAAATGATTCCGAGATCCAAATTCATATCAACTTGGGCACGGTAAGCCGATTCATCCCTCATTAACATAATTCGGTGGATTAACTCTTTAATCGATTCTACATTAGAACTCTCGGTCGATAATATTACATTAATATTTATCTTTAGCCCGGAACACATGCGGCTACGGTCGCGAATACTTCCGTTGAGCTCAATCCAAATTTCGAAATAATAACATTTATTACCCCACTTACCCAACGTAACAAGTTTAGCACCCCGGTGAGCCGAGCCTACTTCCTTGCGAAATTGGGATTCATGGGTTCTACATTTGGTAAGGCTTGATCTCAATTATTTATTATGAGAGGTCATGTCAATTTATAATCTATCATGTTAAAGTGAACTAAATCGATGAATTAACGATTATTTAAATTGACACGATTGAATACTCGATAAATATGCATGTCATGTTATGGCGATTTGGCAATGCATGCAAACATATTAAATAAAAATGCAAGCATAAAAATAAAACTCCTAGTATGGCCTTTCCTAGAATAGAAAATCATATAATCTATTACAAGTTCGGAAACCAACTCCTTTGGTCCCTTGAACTTCATAAGCACGCCTCCCAAGGTCACCGTCTCTCTCGGAACTCCTTTCCGAATGGCACCGTCTTTGGGAAACTCCGGTTTTACAATTAGTTACAAAATATATAATAAAATTACAATAATTTCCTATTATACATTTGTAAAATAAAATAATACAATAAAAGTGATTCGAGATCACATTAAATTACAACCGAATCAATATTCCCTTACATTTCGGGCAATATCGATTAAAACTAAGGCCATACAAGGAAAAATTACATAATTCCAAATTACATAAACCAAAATATGACATTCATAAATTGAAAATATGACATTCATAAATAAAATGCAGCATTATAATATGTATAAAACATGCTCATGTTAAATGCCAAATCGCACTAATTAACGGTTTATATCGAATATAACCCGGTTTTACGGAAATGCGTGATAATAACACTTTAAAATCACCAAACAATACTTAAATCATATTTAAGTCCAAGTTAATTATCCCAACTCATTTAGGCCTCAAAAATTAGTCATCACTCAATTTTGACAATAATTCAACTTGTTGTTATATAATTGCTCATATTAGACTTTTAAAATCATATTTTAATCAAATAAATCCAAATTTAATTACAATAATTTCAAAATTTGAATTTTAAATTTTTGTACATTCTGGAACATTTCCATGACACTCATAATGTCAAAAATCATGGTTTAAAAATTTCGAATCGGTTTAGAGAAAAAAGGTTGCGCTTTATCGGTTTTATCAAATAAAATACATAAAGCATGCAAAAATTAATCATATTAAATTTTCAACTTTAGATCTGAAATGTGGGACATTTATACAACCAGGAAAATTTTCTCTTGACATGAAAATTATTTTAGCTATATTTGCTAAATTAGTCACTATTTATGCCATTTTTACATTAAAAATTCATAAATCATGCTAGACAAATCACATCAGTATGAAATTTTCCAGTCTGACAGGAAAACATGTATGTGAGAACATAATAAAATGTCATAGTCAGATTCAAATCGGAAGTATACTTTCTATATTAGTCACTATTTATGCCATTTTTACATTAAAAATTCCTAAATCATGCTAGACAAATCATATCAGTTTGAAATTTTCCAGTCTGACAGGAAAACATGCATGTCACAACATACTAAAATTGCATAGTCAGATTCAAAGCGGAAGTATTTTTAACCATTTGACCTTTATTTATTTCATTTTATCATATAAAACTCATAAATCACACGAAACAAATCCACTTCACACGAAATTTTACATACAGTAAGTAACATGCATGTGTGATACTGTGTAAAAATTTCAAGGTCAGAAGATAAGTCTAACTTTTTTTAGCATTTTAAACATCATTTTACTCATTAAAATGTAATAAAAATACTAAAAATCATATTTGAGCACTATAAATTTCCATAAGTCATCAAAATGACCTAAAATCATATTAGGACCAGAATATATTGACATGAAAATAACTTTATGATTTTATCTTATAAAACACAAATTACTAGTTTTCATTAAGTTACCAGAACTCGAAAAAACTATAAATCGATTATGCATGCAACAACCCTGGCTCTTGATACCGCTTGTTGGTTTCTTAAACTCAATATTAGACACTTCTAATATCATTATACATTTAGTTTACTCTTAAACTAAATAAATCTTATGCATGCATAACAAAATAAGACAAAGATAAGAAGAACTTTTCCTTACATTGATCTTATGACAAATATGGGCACAAAATAGGACTCCTTCCTACTTTGTTCTTGAGCTTATAATGTTAGGGATGAACTTCCAAGTTCTAAGTGTTAGAACACTCCTATTAGATGCACCCAAGACTACCCCTTAATCACTACTAAAAGATACTACACTAGTAAATTATGGTAGTCTCCCTTAAAATAATCTAATAACCTCTTATTACTACACTAGTAATGTTACTAGAAAAATATGAACACTAGAAATATGAGGCTTCTTAAGCATTCTTTTTAGTGTAAGAATGTAGAGAGATGTAGAGAAGTTTTGCATGTAATGAATTATATGAGATAGTGTTGTATAAATAAGAGGAAAAACAAGCCCTATATTGCTTGCTCAAAACCGGTCACACACACACACCCACATGGGTGGGGTGTTGTCATTTTCACATTGTCCTAACAATGTTAGGTTGAGTGTATGGGTCATTGTAGTAATCATTTGTTCTAATTCTTAATTAGAATAAAATTACAAACTAAAAAACTACCCACCATCACCACAAAACCGGTGTACCCATATAAAATGGGTGTCCATTTTATTTTTGCAATTTGTCATTTGTCACAAGTGTGACATGTGAGATGTAACATGTAATTAGGCTTATAAATGTACATTTAACTAATTTAAATGCAATTTCATAATAAATAAATTGGACTTAACATTTTAAGTCACATTTAATAATTACATGTAAATAAAATGGGTTATCTCATATTTGGTTAATATAATCTCCAACAGTTTGTAATTATAATCGACCAATTTCACTTATCTTAAATGTTTCATAAACATAATGCATTCTTAGTAATATAACAATTAAATTACCAAAATGAATCTTATTTAATCATATTACAATAAGATATATTTCTCACTCACAATTTGAACTTGGTTCATTTTAAGGGATTAATTAATCTGTATCACTATACAATTAATTAATATACATGATTAGGGGATTGTCCTTTAGGTGTGACCTCAAGGGATCAACTGATCACCACCGTCATACGACAGTAACGTCAAACTCAATTGAGCCAATCGTTACCGATTTATGTTGACCAGTTGACTATAATATTCATCATCCCTTTGTATTCTTATTATTGAGATTTAATTATGTGATCGCACTATTGTTGAGGACACTTACTCCAACAAGTATAACATCAGGTCAATCAAAGATTACAACCTGACGACTATGGCGACGCAAGGCGGTTCAAGGGGTCTGAACCAAGGCCTATCGTCGGCAATATTTTAAAGTCTGTCGATTGTCGGGGAGGGTCGTTTAATGTCCGTTAGACTACGTATAAAACCTCGCCATCCATAAGAAGGAGTCATACTTGAGCATCTTCTTACTTGGGATGAGATTGCGTCGTGAGGCTCGCCACCCGTCGGGAATAAGGCGCGTAATGAGGCTCGCCAGCCGCTGGAAATAATGTCATATGCGAGAATCAACTTGTCTCTGTCTTCAAGTGAACTCTCGTTGGGGAAAAACATGTTGAATCTTGATATACAGAAGATTCTGTCAGAATTGAATCATTCCCAGAATCTTCTCGGTTATGGCGAACAAATATCTTGATGGGCCCACGGATTGGACTCTGCTGAGATGATGTGAAGGTTTTGAAGCCTGTTGAAGCACGGGTCTTGAAAAAGAACCAAATTATGAAAAATAGAAATCGGAGAAATGGCGCATAAGACTTGGGCCCACAAGTAACAAACTTGTAACCAACTTTCAAATTTAGGCGAGACACTTCTGGGGAAAGGGCGCAACAAGAGCTGCGACCTTTGGAAGAGGTGCATCTATTGCTGCATTTCTTCCCAAGCTTTTCCCTATCTGATAAAGACGCGATCAGACGGAAGTAATGTCATTCATTCGAAAATCATAAAACTCGAACAATTCTCTCAAAACCCAACCAAACTTGCTGAAATCTTGATCAAACTACTCCATTAACAATGACAAATCAAGGTATGCATTCTAATCTCGTATTAATTGCTTACAATTGATTAATTTTGATCTTGAAATTAGGGTTCCCTCCCCAAATAACTCGACAATCAGGGATTCTTGCTCCATTTGATTGGTATGATAGAACTGGACACTACTAGAAGTGAACAATTGGCCTTGTTAAGAACATACATGTATTCGTTTTTTTTTTCGTCGAATTTTGAATATATGAGACGGATACTCACTGACTGGAAAACTGCTTTGAAAACCCCATTAGGGTACCTCATTTTGGATGAAACTTAGTGTTATGGAACCCTTGTGTTATGGGTAAACTTTTTGTAGCATTAGATTTTAAGTAGGACACTTTTCCAGGGCATAACCGCTATTATAGCGAAATGCTGTCGAATTTTAGACTCAAACCCATAATTAGGCTTTGAATTTAGACTTGAGCTTGACCTGACGCAACCCTACGTGTCTAGTCGGGTTTTTGAAAGAAAGGCCAAAGATGACAAGAAAACTTCTTGAAAATGACTTGACACGTCTTAAAATGTGCTTGACATTGTTTGAAACTGCTGAGGATATGTGACATTCCTACTGCGTCCGGGAGAGTTCCCATGGACATAGACCTTGAGCCTTCTTCTTCCCGTGCGGGAGAAGATAGCGCAGGAGACCGGGGCGGCTGAGGACGAGGTTCCGAGGAGGATTACTACGGGACGAGGTAGACACCACTTAGCGCGCACACCTGAGTGGGCTGAGAGATGGGATGATAGACATTTCACTTGGGCAGCAAAGAGCCACCTTTCTTACAGGACGGCACATATCATAGTAAGCCTTTTTGTTAGTTTCTCTTCCATATCCGATTGCCATTTATTTCATTATATAAAATGCTAAATGACTTTCTTGATTTGAATTGCCGGAAGCCGGGAACATGAGGTCCTTTTTCGGCTACACGACCATGATGGAGGTGTATGAGAAGCTGACCGAGGAGGAGAAGGCCCTTATTAGGGGAGGAGCCTTTGAAGAGTTGGTCCGGAATTAGAGGTCGATCAGGACGATGAAGATTCGGGCTAACCTTTGCCTGATTCGAGCCTTCTTGGATCGTTAAAGGGATACGACTTCGACCTTTCATATGCCTTTTATGGAGGTCGGAGTCACCTTGGAGGATTATGACATGATTTTGGGTTTGCCGTGCGGGGAGGAAAGTTTGGAGTGGCCATCCGTGGCCATGGGGGTTGGCTTGGAGGAGGCGAGACAGCTGATAGGTTGGAACCTGCTGGCAGGGGCGGCTACTCTACCTGGGTTGGTGCCGAGCTCTTACGTTAGAGACTACTTTGCGGGTAGGACTCCGATGAGAGTGAGGATAGGTGAGGAGATGGTGGCTCTTCCTTCTTGTACTGCTGAGGAGAGGGCTGGGCTCTGGTTGTGGTGGTTCTTGTCTTCGATTTACTTCGGAGACAAGAGGGAGAGGTTGTCGACAAAGTTTCTTCCTTTCCCTTCTGACTTGAGTAGACTAGGTCGCTGGGACTGGGTTACTCCTGGCTTTGCAGTCCTCACTCGCTACATGAGGGCCATGGTTATGCCGGAGCTGATGAAGAAGGGGAATTCTCCTTCTTTAGTTGGACTTGGACTCTTGCTGGAGGTATGAACCTTCCTCTTGTACTTCATCAAAGATCAATAATCTTGTTTTGATTGAAAGATCAATATTTGATTTTGACATTTGATACTGCTACTACCTTTTTTGCAGGCGTGGGTGTACTCCTAATTTATGGGCTTCGCGCCCAAGAGGACGGAGCCTAAGCTGACGGCATACCCAGTTGTCAGGGACTGGGTGGTGTGTTGTAAGAAGAGCCAACGTTCTTCTTATGATGTCTGCAGGAGGGGCGTGAATGCCCTGCAGCTGGAGCACGTAAATACCTCCGACTAGTTTCTTTTTTGTTTTTCATTTTGGAGAGAGATCATAAGGAATGATCCCTTGTCTTATCATCATCTAGAACAGGATCATAGGAGTGACCCCTTCTTTTTTTTGTCCAAGTGGGTTTCGAGGCCTTGGGTTGACTACCCGGAAGCACTAGCTTTCCTGGCTGAGGTCCTACGTCCCATGGGACCTGTGTGGTATTTGGGCAAGCGATTGACTCGCCAGTGCTCTCTTGATCTACCACTATTCCAAAAAAGAAACGCTGAATTCTTTGTTTCAAAGTAAGAAACTGCTTGGAAAATGACGCAGCGGGCGCTGCGCCTCTTCCTAGAGTCGCAGTGCCTGCTGCGCCTCTTCCAAGAGTCGCAGTACCTGATGCGCCTCTTCCCTTGTTTGTTTTTCCTGTTTCCGGAATTTCTTCTAGATTTCTTTCCGTGTTCGAGTTACTCCAAAACTCTTTGGATTTCTCCCTATAAAAGGAGAGGTTCGTGCTCACTTTTAAGACATGCGAGTGTTCCGCCCCTTCTTCCTCTCTCTTTGCATTCTAAACATTGCTCTAAGAATTTTGACAGCTACGTGCTTGATCAATCGACCACGTAAGCTCAGATACTTCTGGGTTCCCGCCACGTTTTGCATTGACCTACCAATAGGACCAACTACACATAATTAATCATTTTAATCGATCTTTTTAATCTTCCTATGAGGGCACTTTCCATACACTCGAGTCGAGCTATCGCTAAAACGCAACTTACTTAATCTCGTTTCGTCATCATGTAAGTCTGAAGGTGTTTAATCCCGTCTTTTGTAATTGGTTTAGTATTTTATTTCATCTCATGTAAGAATCATGCCGGATTCATGCTCAAATCTTTTCAAATACTTTATTAGTTCTTTATTATTTCTTAAATCGTCTTTTAATTTAATTTCATAATTAGATAGTTTGTCTGGTCTTAGATTCTTAATAGTCAATATTAGTGGTTCTTTGTCGTCTTTTAGATCAAATCGTGTCTTTAGAGGTTATATCTGTTCATATAAAATCTATAGGATTCGTCTTTGATATAATTAGTGTAATTAATCTATTAAATCACCTTCAATTCGACTTAGAGATCAAGAATAAACCGTAAATTCACAAACGGATATTAACTGTTTGCGATTCTGGCTTCACAGCCAGAACCCAACTCAATAACAAACGCAAATAGTGCTGCGCCTCTTCCTGAGGACGTATCACACGTTGCGCCTGTTCTGGGTTGGATTCTGTCTTTGAACTTCCTGATTCGCTCCGACGTAGTCTTAATTGCTTCATTAATCGACTATTAATTCTAGTATCGCCACTATTTTGTTCAATTAGTCTTTTATTCTTTCTTCAAACCTTTCTTTTGGGCATATTTCCGACATAGATCCCGTAATCCGTTGTAATCAATTGTAATATTTCTTTTATTTTAGTTTTATTTAATCATTGTAAACTGTATGATTTAACTGCCTTTCACATGCAATCAATCTAAATCCTATTTCGACCTCAATTGAATGCTAATCTACATGTTCACCAGCATAATCTAAGCTGACATGCTAGGGTTAAAACATGGATGTTACATAGCATGCATTTAACCGACTACATATCGAGTACAGGAGAGTTTCCCTAATCATCAGTAGAAACCGCTATCGAGGGGGGCGGGATTAGGTGTTCGATTAAACAACTTCCTATTACGTACCCTCACCCCTTAGTCTAGATCTTTGTGAACATCCGTGTTCATTGGCATCCACGAGAGTCATTCTAGACAGTGAATGCTAAGGGTAACGAGTTCTTAGTATTCATGTCATTAGTTTGTGTCTTGACATGACATGAAGTATTGAAACGGTTCCAACTCCCCACAAAAGTTTGTGGCGATTCCACAAATGTGTATTTTTACGCTTGTCCTTCGTTTTTCCGTCCATGTCTCCTCACGAACCCGTGTATCACAAAATGACTGACTGGAATGAGGCATGTCTTTCGCAGAGAGCCTTGGAGCGTGAGCTGGTAGAGTCTCGGGCGGAGACATTGGAGCCTCGAGAGGAGATAGCTCGTTTGCTGAGGGAGCTAGAGGCCCGGGATGCCGAGATTGCCTCCCTCGAGATTTTAGCTTGGCTTACTGGTGATGAAGATTAGTCGTTTTTGTTTTGTTTGTAGACTTTGGATATTTTGAACCTTGTTTTGGATTGTACATTTGGATTTTTTTTGGGCGAGAGCCCCCAGTTTCGGATTTGATTTTAGTGCGAGAGCCCCTAGTCTTGTGTATATTTTTTCTTTTGTTGACTGTGTTATGATGGCCTGCGTGCCTTTGCTGTTGGGTTTCTTCTGTTCCTGCAGGTTAGCTTAAAGATAGGTTTTGTAGCTGACGGTTTCTGCCGTCGTGCTGCCAAAATTAACATAGAATTCACATAAATTACATGTAGTATATAACAAATAATCTACTCAAACATTTTACATGTGACGTATCAGTAGCCTATACTAGCGCGAAATGAGTGCTTCAATATGTTAGAATGCAAAAAATGTATGAAAATATAAAAAATATGACTGATAATGGGGAGGGTTACCCCCTAAAAAAAAAGAAATGAAAAGGCATATATAAGTTTAGAAAAGATGGAAATGAGAAGATTTTTCTAAAAAAGAAAACAAAATGAATATAAATAAACTGCGTAATTGGAGAAAATGTCGATTATCGTTTATAAAACCGTACCTGGCTAGGATTATGAAATCCAAAAACCTTGGTATCTAAAACATCTTTCTATATAATGGATGCTTTCGAAAACCATCTCAAAGAAAGAGCAAATGAGTTCACTCATGTTGAGAAACATGACATGGGTGCCTACAATCTAGGGAGAATCTTGAGCTTATAACTGGTGAAAGTTGTCAGGCCCTTCTTAGATGCTTTCCTTGATTACTGGGACCCATAATACATGTATTTGCCTTTCTTGGAGGCGATATCCGTCCTTTCCCGGAAGAAATAGCCGCCATTGGGGGGTAAGACCCAGAAGATGCTCCATTTATACCCCTTAACTCCCAAGAGTATAAGAATAAATTCAGTGACCTCCTTGGATATGTTACCTCCAAAGGTATCCGTATGCATGACTTTATGTAGCGATTCATAAATAGGGATGACCCTTCTTTATCATGTTTTGTGAGGCGCAGGGCCTTTGGGTTTTGCCTTTTGCATGGTTATATCTTCCAAGGGCATATTGACAAGGAGATGAGGGGAGATCCTCTTTTCTCGAATTTAGTGGAACAAATGGAGCTGCGCAAGAGCCCAGCTTGCCTTTGTTTTGGAGAGATTATCCTTTGACTTATTAACAGAAAGGCTAATCGAGAGCTTTCATATCTGGGGAGTCCTATCGTCTTGCAGGTAAGAACCCTTCCTTTCTTTCCTTTTTTTTTGTCTTTTTTGTTTTTTTTTTGTTTTTTTTTTCGTTTTTGTTGTTGTTTTGTTTGTATTGACATTATTTCTTGTCCCATATATGGTTGATGGAGCGTCTGCGATTGATCGAGCCCCCAGTTAATGTTCAAGGATATCGTGCTCGCTCGATCACCATGAGGACCAAGCTCTATATGGTTGACTTCACCAGAACTCCCAACTATTGGGAAAATAAACTGAAAAAGGTGAAGGATATCGTGCCCCTTGATCTGATAGATTGTGCCATGGTGGCATCTTAGAGTAGTCACTAGGCCATCATCTCTGAATCCAACTCGTTCGCTTCGCATTCCCTGTTTGGAGTTTATGGTATGCATATTTCCGGAGAGACTGGTGAGGCAAGTGGGCGTTAAGCATAGGATCCCGAGACTTGATATTGAACTCCAGACTGCCGTGGCTCATACCGCAGAGTCTTGTAGGGAATGAGCCGCTAGATGGGTAAAAAGCAATTTGTGGTTTATACCCGTTCCTGTTGGCTTCCTATGGGTATCTGACTCATATCTGCGATGGAGGAAAGCTAGTACTCCAGAGGAGCGCGAGAATCTAATGAAGCGTGAGCCTGTGGACTGTAAAATCTATGAAAGTGGTAAAGAGAGGTCTAAATATCTGATTAAGAGCGAAGAGGAAGCCGAATTCTTAGTCATGCATCCAGCGAAGAGGTCGAGGACTAATCCTGCTGCTAGGGTGGTGATAGATAGATACGGTAAGGCTAGATCTCGAGAAAGACCGTTGGTGATTAGGTCTGAGGTAACGCAGGAGCGCCCGGCTCGTGGTTGAGACAAGAAGAATGAGAAAGGTGAAAAAGGCAAGGGGATGATGGAAGAAATGCCTTAGTCAGTTTTATTATTTAGCATTATTATTATGTTGTAATAAACGGTGGGATTTTTAGAATCCTAGCCTTAACTTATTTTTTCAGTATTTTTTTATGTATGAAATATTATTATTATATTTTGATAATGAATTCAGATTGAGTTAGTTAAGAAACTAATGAGTTTTTTTTCCATCTGTACTATTCTTGTCGAATTTCAAATGCAAATGCAAGTGTCCTTCTATCCACATTTCAAAATAATAGCTGGGTTGAATCCTGTGAAGGATTGTCTACGTATTCATTAGAAAAAATAAATAAAATCAAACCCTGTGCGTAGTTCGAGAAGATGCGATAGAATAATTGATCGAAGCAAGAGCTTGTAATGAACATAGAAAAAAAGGTAGCAGCTGTTTTATTCACTCCAAAAAGAAAAAAAAAACAATTCGATTTATTTGATGACATGAGGATTATCCTAATGTCAAGATGCAAGAGCATAGCAACATTAAATTCAACTGGCCTGGGGCCGGTTTTATTTCGTGTCGCATGAGCGGCACGTGGGGTTGCGCGAGGCGTGTTTTCCCAGTGCATGCTAAGGGTAGTACCGTTTCAACTGGTCTAGGTTGGTGAGGTAAGAAAATTCGTTCCCGTCTAGGTCTGTGAGCCTAACCGCACCCCTTGAGAATATGGATTTTACTAAGAAAAGTCCACCCTAGTTAAGTTTGAACTTTCCTCGTGGATCGACAGGTAAGAGAGCTCTGAGTGATTTGACCACTAAATCCCCTTCCTTGACATTCTGGATTTAACCTATTTATTGAATGCTCGTTTGATACGGGCTTCGTATGTCTGTACATTGTGTAATGCACACAGTCTATGTTCGTCCAAGACGACGAGTTCATCATATATATCCCTCTTCCAATCGACTTCTGGGATTTAACTTTCTAAAAGTATACGCTAAGATGGGATTTCCACCTCTACAGGTTGTACAGCTTCCAATCCATAGGTTAGATAGAAAGGAGTGGCCCCAGTGGGTATCCTAACTAAAGTGCGATAGCCCCATAAGGCGAAGGGTATATTGATTGGCCAATCACGGTAATTGTCGATCATTTTCTTGAGGATTGTGACGACATTCGTGTTTGCTGCCTCTACCGCGCCATTATTTTGAGGTCGGTAAGGCGAGGAATGGTGATGCTTGATCTTGTACTTGGCTAGCAACTGATCTATCTCTGCTTGGAAGTGTGATCCATTATCACTGGTGATTACATGTGGGCAACCATATCGATAAATGATATTGGTTTGTATGAACTTTGCCACATTTATAGCAGTAAGATTAGTGTAGGATGCTGATTCAACCCATTTGGTAAAATAGTCGATAGCCACCAAGATGAAACAATGACCTCCTGTTCCAGCTGAAGCGATCTTTCCAATGATGTCAATTCCCCAAGCGGAAAATGGCCAAGGAGAGGTCATGGTGTACATTCTCGAAGATTTGGCAAATGTGGCAGTGCTGATGTATTTAATACAATCTGACTCCATAGTCGTACAATAGTATCTTAGGCGTGTGATTTTCTTTGCCATCATGGGCCCGCTCATGCGAGGACCGCATTCTCCATCATGAACCTCTTCCATTACTTTTTGTGCCTGTCAACGATCAAGGCAACACTAGATGACACCAAGAGGTGTTCTTTTGTACAATTCTCTTTGCATAAGGAGGTATTGAGCGGCTAGTAAGCGTATGGCGCGTTGTCCTCTCTTAACTATCTCTAGTGCGTATGTACCGTTGAGCTTGAAGTTTAGAATGACTTGGAACCAGGGTTCTTCTTGATTCTCTGCTTCGTGTGTGAGTTAGTACACATAGGTTGGTTCTGACCGCCGTTCGATACATAAAGGCATGTCGATCATGTGGTATGGCATGTTGATCAAGGCTGCATGTTTTGCAAGAGCGGCTGCGAACTGATTCTTTTCACGAGGTAGATGTAGATAAGTCACTTGATCAAATAACTGGGCAAGTTGATCTATTCTGGCCTGATAGGGTGCTAGACTTTCATTCTGAGTTTTTCCATGTTCCCGTGACCTAGTTGATTATCAAGGAGGAGTCTCCATGAATTCGAAGATTCTTAATGCCTAGACTGACTGCTGCTTGTAAACCAATAAGGCAGGCTTCGTATTCTGCCGCGTTATTTGTCACCTCGAAGTCGAGTTTGACAGATAGTGGTGTATGCTCGCCTTCAGGAGAAATGAGCAACACTCCCACTCCGAATCCTCTTAAATTCGATGCACCATCATAATAAAGGTCCTAGGAGTCTATACAAGTTTGTAATATATCCTCGTCTGGAAATGACCAAATGTCTATTGCTTGGGTGTCGTTGATAGGAGTGTGCGAAAAACGCAGCAATGGCACGTCCTTTTATGACTTTCAAAGGAGCATATTTGAGATTGAACTCTGAGAGTATTAAGGTCCATCTTACTAGACGTCCGTTGATGACGGGGTTCTCGAACTGGTTTTTGATGAGGTCCATTTTGGAGTACACCTTGACTAAGTAGCTAAGCAAGTAATGACGTAGCTTCTTTGTTGCCCACACAAGAGCTAGGCATGTCGTTTCGAGAGGTGTGTATTTGCACTCATATACTAAGAACTTCTTACTAAGGTGGTAGATGGCTCTTTCTTCTTTCCCAACAGTTTGTGCGAGCATAGCCCCCATGGCTGTTTCTATGACCGTGAGATATAAACCAAGAGGTTCTCGTTGGGGAGGCATCAACACTGGTGGTTTGGCTAATATCTCCTTAATTCTGTCAAATGCCTTTGGCAATCATTATCCCACATGGTATGATCTGTTTTCTTTAGCTTTTTGAAAATAGGTTCGCAAATCATAGTGAGTTTCGATATGACCCGACTCACATACTATACCTTGCCCAAGAAACCTCTAACTTGCTTTTCTGTTTGGGGTTGTAGCATTTTGATTAATGCTTTGATCTTGGATGGATCAATTTTCTATTCCCCTCTGACCGATGACATGTCCTAAGAGTTTGCCTGAAGTTACTCCGAATGCACATTCTTGAGGGTTGAGTCTCATGTTAGATTTACGCAATTAGAGAAAGAACTTGCAAAGATTATCGATATGCCCTTTTCTATCTTTGGATTTGACAATCATATCATCTACGTATACCTGCACTTTTTTATGCATCATGTCATGCAATAACGTAGTTGCGGTACGTTGGTGTGTAACTCCAACATTAATTAGTCCAAATGGCATAACTGCGTAGCAGTATGTGCCCCATTGAGTGACGAAAGCTGTTTTATGCATGTCTTGTTTAGCCATTTTGATCCAGGTTATACCCGGCATACCCATACATGAAGGATAACAATGCATGATCTGCTGTGTTATCTACCAATATATCGATATGCGGTAGAGGGAAGTCATCTTTGAGACTTGCTTTGTTTAGGTCTCCGAAATCAACACAAACCCGGATTCGTCCATCCTTTTTGGGTACGGGAACTACATTAGCCACCCAGTCAAAATACTCGGAAACTATAATGAATCCGGCTGTGAATTGCTTATCGACCTCTTCCTTGATCTTAAGAGCCAATTCGGTCCTAATTCGACGGAGCTTTTGTTTTACGGGTTTGAAGCCTAGCTCGATTGGAATTCGGTGCTCTGTGATATCCCTGTTGATCCCTGGCATGTCTTTTTAAGACCAAGCAAAAACGTCTTTGAACTCGTGTAGGAGGTCTACGAAACTGGCCCTCTCAGTCGGATTTAGGGTTGTCCATATTCTAAGTTCTCGGGGTTCTAGTTCGGTCCCAACGTTGATGGGTTCAGTGTTTTTTTAGACTGGTGCCCCTTTCCCCTCTTGTAGTATTTCTTTGATTATATAGGGAGGTAAGTCAATCGAGTCTGGGTCAAGATTATCCTCATTGTCACCATAAACAGAATTGCATTCAGAAAAACACAAGCAGTAAGCAGAATCAGATTTATTCATATTAAATTTTGAAAATAACTGAAACAAGGAGGCCATCTGTTCAGTAGTCAGAGGCGGTAAAGGAACAGCTGCTGGGACATTCCCCAAGCTACGAGAAACGAAAGGATGAGGGGTGACAACAGGAGTAGAGTCCCTAGGAAATTCGCTAGACTCTGACTCGGACTCCGACTCACACTCTGACTCGAATTCATTGTCATCAGGCTCACCTTTGAACATCTCTCCTTCCCCAGTAGTGACTTTGAAGAGCTTCCCTTAGTTTTTGGTCCGTTTGATCGACTTTCTCCATTCTTTTGATTCGCTTGAGCCAGCGTCACTGATCAACGATATAGGGTTGAAATGATCGTCTTGAAGTAGCATGGTAATGATCTCATCCTGTGTAGCTCTAAGGAATCGATATTCTCCAAACAGAAGGCCGGCTGTGTAACACCCGCAAATGTACCCTATTTTTCTAGTAAAAATATTTTACGGATACTTTTCAGCGAATTTTAGTTTTAGTTTAGAATTAAATTTTTCCGAGTCGAATTTAGAATTTCCGAGTTCGTATTTGGATTTTACGTGAGAGTTAGAGGATTCTTTTCCCACTAGGAGAAAATCGGACATATCAAATTTTCAAGTAAATCCCGTCTTAAGCCGTCTTTGACTTTTTCTTGACTTTTCCACTCATACTCCTTCATATACTCCCTCAAACCCTAACCTAATTCATTCCACACAACTCATACGTCTTGTAATCGTCATAACTCTTTCATTTCTCGCTCAAATTCACGTAAGTTCGTCTTATTCTTCCCCTCTCATCTTCCTCTATCTGTATTGGTAATAAAATTACCGTCTTTCTTGCTTTTCAATTTATCCGTCTTTCTCAGAGGTGAATTATATTCATCTTTTGGTCGTCTTTGTTTAGGTGGAGACTAGGAAGGCTTAGAAATCGTTTGAAGACGCAAAAAGGTAACGGTGAAGGGTTACTCGATATCATTTACGTTTTTTATGTGTTTTCTAGGCTAGTAATCGTATTTAGATTATGGTTAGTATGCTTAGGACTTGTGTTGTTGTTGTTGGTTGTTGTTAGTGGTTAATCGATATGAGAATTGATGGTTTGTGATGATAAATGAGGATTTTGTTGTTGGTAACTTGTTGGGATTTGATCGTTCTTGAATCCGGTGTGGGACGCAGGCTGCATCGTGGGACGCAGGCTGCGTCATAGGACGCAGGCTGCGTCGTGGGGCGCAGGCTGCGTTACGCGCGGCCGACTGCAGTTTTCCTGCACTGACCCCTTTTCGTAAAATGATCATATCTCCTTCGTTACTTTCTTGTTTTGGGCTTGTGACATCCTGTTGGAACTGTAAGAGGATAAGATATCACCTCCATTTGGAATTTCTGCATTTGCATGTCTAGAACTATAGTTATAACCGTTTGAAGTGGACCCTTGTTTTCGTTGGTTTCCAAACAACGTTGTTTTGGAGAGGTGATCTATGTTTTTATTCATTATGCTTCATAACTCGCTCTAATGCTTATGTATCATGTATTGATTCATTTTTATCATAGTTAAGTTTATATAATTCCCTATTCTCATATTTTGTGACGGTTTTTGGTATGTCCTACTTTGAGACGGTTTTTACAAATGATACGGTTTGAGGACTATTTTGTTATGTGCTTTGTACTCTCATTCCCTTGGCTACCTCCACGTTTGTAAGGCTAGAATGTCGGAATGGGGAGGTATCCTACTGCTTAATTGCATGTGTTAGTGGCCATACGAAGACGTTGTTGGGAGGCGAACGCAATGCGTTGATCGACCCGACCGTCAAATGTTGTGTACTTGCGAGGTGGTGTTATTTGCATGTAGCGTACCGCTTGTTATGTGGCTTGAGCTCTTTTCCGCCTCTTTCATGAATTGTTCTACCGAATTTGGGGTACTCGGCGTCTATGATTGACCGAGTCTTGGATGCGAAATGTTATCGCATGTCGAATCGGAAAATATGATTCCGAGAATCTGGCCAGGTTTAGACTAGGACCGTATTATTATCGTCGTGCTACCAGGAGGAAATTAGTCTACATATACGAAATGGATTGAATCGTATATGCGTTCAGGGAATGTTTTTCTCCCGTGGATGCCTGTTAATCATACTTGCCATGTACACGGTGCTAGTGCGTTTCATTTACCGTGAGAGAGGTCGTCATTGTATTGTTATGTGTGGATGGGTGATCGGGCCTGTCGCAAGCCCAGTACAAAGATAAATTACCCAAACTAGGCTAATAACAAATTAATGTAATTAGGGAAGTAGGGGTCGATCCTCAGGGAGATGGTGTTACCTATAAGATGTGAAATGTCTCGCAATTGGGTTTTATCTAACGAAAATCTGGGTTTTGGAATTTTGATATCTAAACTAATATAAAGCATTAATAAAAACAAAATAAAAAACAAATGAAAACAATAAAGCAAGTGATGAAAAGCATCTAGGGAAGTAGGTTCACACATGTACATTGATATATTGATGAAATTGGATATGGAACATGCAAATAATTCATTGTGAGTTCGTAAGAATGATGTGTTCATTATAATCATAGATCAGATGGTCTAGCAGGCTTTTTAGGCGATTTACTAGGTCTTAATCTACCATGTCATGCTTTGTCTATTCAATTCTCATATGTCTACCTTGGAAAAGAATTCCATTTTAGTCGATGATTTCCGGCCAGAAGTCGTTAACTATCGTTACGATCCAAACATGCATAGAGACAATGTTTTAAAGGCACAATTTCTTTTATCCAATTATCATCTTTTAGTCAATCTAACATGGCTACCCTACACCCTAGAAAGGTGACTACTTACTCATGATAATGTCTAAATCTAAGATGATATTAACAATGAAAACTAGGATTGACATGTTTATTTGACTCTTTATATGGCGATAATAACGACGCTAATTGACAATCTAAGAAATGAAATGACGATTATAACAACACTAAAATGAATCTAAGACAATATGTAAAGAGAATAACAATCAAAATAGAAAACAATAAAGGACATTAAACAAAGGATAAAGTGGGAATACCTAGGTGACGAGCATGAACGAAAGCGATAACAATAATATAAATCCCTTGCATAGAATAATCGTTCCTTGAATTACAACACTTGTACCCAACAAAGTAGATTACAAAGATTGAAACTCTTATTAGTCTAAACTAAAGTTTGATATGAAAAGGACAGAAATAATCTAAGAACTAATGACTAAAGAAGAAGAAAATGAGAGAAGGGAGGCTAATTCCCCCTCCTCCTAATCTAAGGAGAAATGTAAGAAGAGAAGAGAAGTATGAGAAGAAGGTGTATGATATGATATGAGGGCTAGAGCATCTATTTATAGTATTAGGGTTTCGTGGAGAAGAGGTCGGGCATTAAACACATAGGACAAAAGTAGGAAGAAGACGCCGTTTTCTCGAAGCAGCACACTTACCCGATCGGGTACACACTTCCCCGATCGGGTAAGTGGTCATCCAGGTCCTTTTGACTAACGTTTCATTTCCCTTTGCTTTGACTTGACTTCCAACATCCCTTATGACCTCTTGAGTCGGGTTTGTTGATAGGGTTTGATGTAAAGCGATGATTGCTTTCGCCTAATTGATTGATCTTCCGACAACTATGAAACTGTCTTTGCTTCTTCTCTCTTTCGAATTAGTGAACCTTCTTGAAATGCCTTTCACTTGGTCAAGCTTGCTTCTTCAAATCGTCGGGTTCTAGGCAAATGCTCAGGAATATAGAAAAAGGGCCTAGAAACGTCACTTTCCTTACTAAACATGTTAGAACACAGGAATTCGCCTAGAAGACGATATTAGCTCATAAAGTGGCTTAACAAAGCACAAATGACATACAAAACCGAGCTAAATTGGGGGTTAAAACCATACAAATATTCACTTATCAAACTCCCCCAAGCTAAACCTTTGCTTGTCCTCAAGCAAACATAAAAAACAATACCAGGACAAGGTTGCAAGCGTTGGCTACTACACCATCAGGAAACAAATCTCAACGTAAAGCTTTGAAAACATAATGAATCATAACCCAAAAAACAACGTGGGCAAGAATGATACATAAACATGGCTGAGATTTACATAACGGCGTAGCACAGAGAATTTCACTATAGATTTTCGGCTCTTGCATGATCTTTTGACATATGGACTCTCACGAGACACTCGAACACTCATTGTATGTAAAAGGTGATTTCTTTATATGTAAGTGTTTTTAGACATTCACCTATCTACGACTTATGAAAATGTGTCCGCAGTCTAATATGGTAAACAATTCAAAACACAAGTCAAAGATCACAATGCACATAGAAAAGAAGCCGAAAAAGTAATGAAGAAGGCTTTGGGAAATGGGTGAAAGGTGGACAAACAGTTATGGTCATGTGAAGTTTAGATTGAGCTAGCAACTGACCAATGATAAATGAATACTCAATCCAAACTTTCGATCAACTTCCCAGAAGACGAAAAACGATTATTACACACGAAACACAAGGGTAAACTCCTTCTGAATATTGACTTGACATTTCTTAGGAGATACTCACAACTTCTTCTTTTATTTATTTTTCTTTCTTTTTTTTTTTCGTTTCTCTTTTTTCTTTTTCTATTTTATTTTTTTTTCTTTTCTATTCTGAACATAACATCACTTCTTGAATTTTTTCGTTCTCCCAAATTCACTTTGACATAAAAGAACAAAATATTCTCAAAAGAGCACCCATACACCATAGTCTATCTAGTAGCTCAAAAGGTAGGCAGTTTTTATATGTAGCTATTATTTTGTGAAGCATTTGTATGAAGGGGCTAATTTTGAGGTGTAAATCAAAGTGAAAAAGGCTTCAAATCTTAATGAATCATGAATGCAATGCTTATAGGAATGAAATGAGAACCATACTTATGCGTTTTGACATGACACACATCACAAGGAGAACTACACACACCTAGATGAGACTGGGTATAGATGTACCAGCCTAAGGAGGTTCTACCTTACAATATATGTAACTTGCCAAATATCAAGATCAAGCGTACTCATCTATAGTTTAATTCCATGCCTACTGTGTACAAGACTTCCCCAAGTATGCAAAATTCAATGAATATTGAATCATTATCTTTTGAAAGCTCTAAGTTTGGGAAATGTAACATGATAGCATAGTAAACAAGCAAGCAAAGCATGAAAAGCATTCAATTATGTTCAAAATCTTTAAATTCTCTCAAAAATCTTCTCTTTCTTTTATTCAAAATTTGAAAAATGATATACTAAAATGCAAAATAGGAAAATGCAATCCCTTCCCCAAGCTAAACATCACATTGTCCTCAATGTGAGCACGAAGACTAAACATGCAACGAGATGCTTAATGGGAAAAAGGAAAAATGAAAGAAGAGTGAAGCTTACTAGTCAGCGCGGACTCCCCCAAGCTAGTCTTTTGGACTTGACAAGTAAGGTCTTTATAGATTCTTCAAAAACTCTTTCATCTGCAAAATGAATCCTAACAACGAAAAAGGGAATACAAAAATAAAAATGCAAAAAGAAACGGAACACGGTTTGCCTCCCGAGAAGCGCAATTTAAAGGTCTTGCTAGACTTCATTTCTTTCTTCGAAATCATCCTTTATCTTTAAGCTCACTATCATCCAAACTCATCTTCACAGCGTTCTTTACATTCTCCATCCAAGCCAAGCTTTTCCGAGAATAGCCCCTTCTAGCACTTTTAGCAATAGTGCTTTTAGTATGCTCACCTGCAAGAGAACCAACACTAACATGTGCCTCCAGTGGATCCGTCAGTAAGGATCGAGGCATAGAAGAAACAATAGAAGAGTCATCAACATCAAGCACATGACATGAGTCTTCTAACCCAGGACTCCTAATGGTGAAATTTTTACCAAAGGTCACCTTGTCATCTCCTATCTCTAATGTCAACTTCCCATTCTTGACATCGAAAACTGCACCAGCGGTGTGCAAAAAGGGTCTTCCCAAAATGATTGGGATATGAGAGTCTTCGGCCATGTCAAGTACTAGAAAGTCAGCGGGAATAAAAACCTTACCAACTCTGACGGGCACATCTTCTAAAACACCCATAGGTTGTTTTAGAGAACGGTCCGCCATTTGCAAAGTAATATTTGTGCATTTCAAAGCACCCATGCTGAGTTTTTCAAACATAGAAAAGGGCATGACACTTACACTAGCACCTAGGTCGCAAAGGGCCTTATCAATGGTATATGTGCCTATAGTGCAAGGGATGGAATAACTACCAGGGTCCTTAAGTTTTAGTGGAGACTTATTTTGTAAGAGTGCACTACACTCTTCAGTGAAAGCTACGGTCTTCATCTCATTGAAGGATCTCTTCTTCTTGAGGACTTCCTTCATAAACTTGGAATAAGAAGGAACTTGGGTAAGCAATTCAATGAAAGGGACTGTTACCTTTAAGTTCTTGACGACGTCAAGGAACTTACCATACTCTGCCTCCTCCTTGTGCTTGGCTAATCAATGGGGAAATGGGACTTTGATCTCAATAGGAATCTCGGGCTCTTTCCCCTTTGACATGGGCACCTTATCTTCAACATTAATAACCACGGGCTCATCATTACGCTTACCACTTCTCGAGGAAATGGCGTTTACAGTTTCGTGAGGTTGGTAACATTGTTAAGGCAGCTGCCCCTGCTCTTGGTAGGTATTAGAAGAGGCATATTGGGAAATTTTAGTTTCCAACAATTTGATGGCGGCATCCTTAGCTTGATCGCTCTCTTGGAATTTAGCTATCATGGTGTCTTGCCTTTGAGCCAATTGCAGAAGCATGGCTTCAATTTTACTTACACCATTGTCACTCTGTTGAGATGTATAGGATTGGATTTGTTCTAGTTTTTGTGTGAGAAGGGCTACTTGAGTTTGTAAAAGTGTTAAAGTGGGGTCCTCTTGCTTAGATTTCGATGGTATGGAGCGGGAGTTTCTATATTGAGAATCGTGAATTGCCATGGATTCAATGGTAGTGTGAGCATTTTCAACATTGATTTGATCAAATCTTCCATTGTTAGCAGAATCCAGGATACGACGGGACTCTATATAACACCCATTATAGAATGTGATGGCAAGGAGCCATTTATCTATCCCATGATGAGGACATTCTCTTTGCAAGTCCTTGTACCTCTCCCAGGCTTCATATAGGCTCTCATCATCCCCTTGTTGGAAACCAGTGATTTGACTTCTCAACAAAGCGGTCTTTTCTGGAGGAAAGTACTTTTGGTAGAAGGCAAGAGCTAAACTCTCCCAATCGTTTATACCTAATGTAACCTTATCAAGGCTATGTATCCACAACTTTGACTTACCCCTCAAAGAAAATGAGAAGAGCATCTCTCTAATTTGCCCTTCGGTGACTCCAGTTTGTCTGATAGTGGAGCAATAGTCACAGAAGTTTTGGATGTGGAGGTTGGGATCTTCTGTGGCATTGCCACTAAATTGGCTTCTTTCTATAAGGTTGATGAAGGCAGGTTTGATTTCAAAGTTTTGGGCTTCGATTTGGGATGTAGCAATACCCCTTGGAAGTGTTTCTGCGGTGGGTTTGGAATGGTCTGAACGTCGAACCATTTTTGTGAAGATGAAGATGGAATGTTGTTTGAAATTTGATCGGTTTTTGTGAATGCATCTTCTCCTTCAAGATTAGATAAAATATCCGAGTATTTCTCACGAATACGATCTAAACTTGAAGTATCAGAAGCTTTTGAATAGCTTTTGTCTCCTATGCAGAGTTCTTTCTAGGTCAGGGTCTAAAGAGATTGGGGTCCCTAGTCTAGAAGATCTGGGCATAAGATTGAAAAGCTAAAATGAAAAATCAAGAGAGGTCTAAAGGAATTTGGGTTCCTAAAGACTAGATATAACTAATTGCAAGAAAAATCACAAAAAGAGGAAAACTAAACCGTGCTCCCCGGCAACGGCGCCAAAATTTGATCGGGCCTGTCGCAAGCCCAATACAAAGATAAATTACCCAGACTAGGCTAATAACGAATTAATGTAATTAGGGAAGTAGGTGTCGATCCTCAGGGAGATGGTGTTACCAATAAGATGTGAAATGTCTCGCAATTGGGTTTTATCTAACGAAAATCTGGGTTTTGGAATTTTGATATCTAAACTAATATAAAGCATTAATAAAAACAAAATAAAAACAAATGAAAACAATAAAGCAAGTGATGAAAAGCATCTAGGGAAGTAGGTTCACACATGTAGATTGATATATTGATGAAATTGGATATGGAACATGCAAATAATTCATTGTGAGTTCGTCAGAATGATGTGTTCATTACAATCATAGATCAGATGGTCTAGCAGGCTTTTTAGGCGATTTACTAGGTCTTAATCTACCATGTCATGCTTTGTCTATTCAATTCTCGTATGTCTACCTTGGAAAAGAATTCCATTTTAGTCGATGATTTCCGGCCAGAAGTCGTTAACTATCGTTACGATCCAAACATGCATAGACACAATGTTTTAAAGGCACAATTTCTTTTATCCAATTATCATCTTTTAGTCAATCTTACATGGCTACCCTACACCCTAGAAAGGTGACTACTTACTCATGATAATGTCTAAATCTAAGATGATATTAACAATGAAAACTAGGATTGACATGTTTATTTGACTCTTTATATGGCGATAATAACGACGCTAATTGACAATCTAAGAAATGAAATGACGATTATAACAACACTAAAATGAATCTAAGACAATATGTAAAGAGAATAACAATCAAAATAGAAAACAATAAAGGACATTAAACAAAGGATAAAGTGGGAATACCTAGGTAACGATCATGAACGAAAGCGATAACAATAATAGAAATCCCTTGCATAGAATAATCGTTCCTTGAATTACAACACTTGTACCCAACAAAGTAGGTTACAAAGATTGAAACTCTTATTAGTCTAAACTAAAGTTTTGATATGAAAAGGACAGAAATAATCTAAGAACTAAAGACTAAAGAAGAAGAAAATGAGAGAAGGGAGGCTAATTCCCCCTCCTCCTAATCTAAGGAGAAATGTAAGAAGAGAAGAGAAGTATGAGAAGAAGGTGTATGCTATGATATGAGGGCTAGAGCATCTATTTATAGTATTAGGGTTTCGTGGAGAAGAGGTCGGGCATTAAACACATAGAACAAAAGTAGGAAGAAGACGCCGTTTTCTCGAAGCAGCACAATTACCCGATCGGGGAAGCGGGTACACACTTCCTCGATCGGGTAAGTGGTCATCCAGGTCCTTTTGACTAACGTTTCATCTCCCTTTGCTTTGACTTGACTTCCAACATCCCCCTTGACCTCTTGAGTCGGGTTTGTTGATAGGGTTTGATGTAAAGCGATGATTGCTTTCGCCTAATTGATTGATCTTCCGACAACTACGAAACTATCTTTGCTTCTTCTCTCTTTCGAATTAGTGAACCTTCTTGAAATGCCTTTCACTTGGTCAAGCTTGCTTCTTCGAATAGTCGGGTTCTAGGCAAATGCTCGGGAATATAGAAAAAGGGCGTAGAAACGTCACTTTCCCTACAAAACATGTTAGAACACAGGAATTCGCCTAGAAGACGATATTAGCTCATAAAGTGGCTTAACAAAGCACAAATGACATACAAAACCGAGCAAAATTGGGGGTTAAAACCATACAAATATTCACTTATCAATGGGTGATTACATGATTGATTATTCATGGTCATACCATGACTTGGCATGGTTTGGTTGTCGAGTCTCAATCTTATCAAACTTATACCGCTAACGGTGAGATGAAAGCCCTAGTGAACGTATTTGGTTGCCTAAGAGTGTCTTCCCCGAGTCTTTGTATAACATGATGGATTCGGATTTGTATTCTATATGCTCTTATCCTTATATAATGAATTGCCTATCTATCCTTATCGTATTTCACATGTATATTCATATATGCATGCTTCTACTTTTGTATTTCCTTCTATGTATGTTTAATGTGATATGGCTGGGAGAACCCGGAGTTACTCCCTACTGACTGTGGCGTTCATATTTTTCATGGATGAACAGGTTGCTTGATTGGATGGCTTTTTGCTTGTGGTATTTTGGGTTCGGGTGTGAGCTAGCGGGCGTTGTCCCGGGATGAAACACCTCTAGACGTTTATTAGCTAGTTTGCTAATCACTTTGATATTGATAACATTTTGAGAGACTTCGTCTCTTTGTAGTATATTCTATTTTGTTTGTAATTATTTGACATTCCTCGTATTTCTATCTTGCATGTAAAAAGTTTCAAAAAAATCGTATTTTCCGCTATATAAATCACATGCTTGTTATGTTTTATTTCCGCATTCGCGAGGGTTGTCACAGTTGGTATCAGAGCTTTATCGCTCCCGACGCACACACGTGAACCCTAACTTAAACTACTTGACCTTGAAATAATAAATGAGAGATGGGTAGAAATTAAGGACTTTACTTGGTAGTCTTGGTGTACTTGATGGTTGTTAGGTTCTAACTTGTTTGTTGATTGTGTTGAGTGATGTTATGTTTGTTTGTATCTACCGTCTTAAGGTGGATCATTGTGTTACCTAGAAAAAGTATCCTTTACCGAAGATTGAAGATTGACAAGTCTAATTAAAGTGTATTTCTTCCTCATCTATGAATTCTCTCATCCTTATTGTATTATGCTCTCTTCCTTCTATCTAGGTGCTTCTTTCTCTTCCATCTTGTTTGCCTCTTGGAAGTTACTCTTGATAGTTTCCTCCATCTTACCAATAGTATCCTTACCTTCCTCATGTAACATTTTTATGGATGTCATACCCTTTTGTTTGTGGTATATTGTACTTGGTCGGAAGAACTTTGAACTTTGTGGAATATTAGTGTTTGTTAGAATGAATTTGTGATTTGAGGAAAATGGTATAGACCTAAATTCACCCTATAGTGGAGATTTGTTGTATCTCTAAGAAATGGTGGTAAGATAAGTTCGATGATTTTAATGCTAAATGCTTGCCATGACTCATGTGTGAATAGTTCATGGTATTTGATGGTGTAAGGTTGAATGAGTTGTCTAGGATTCCTTAACCCATTAGTGATTTAATCTTTTGAACTTAGGAGTTTGAATGATATCTTGAGGTGCGAAATACTTTTGAGGTTAAGTGACGTCTTGTGGTTTCCTATTGTGTGTTTGTGAGTATAGGCTTGGTGGAAAAACATTTGGCTATAGTTCTTGGATTTAAAGATATGATCTTATCTTATGGTATCGGAGACTCGTTTGAAGTAGTAAGGTTTCGGTAAGTTGAACCATATTACTTTAGGATTATAGATATGAGCGAGGTTCGATGATGTAATCTATGATGGAAATACCTTGGGACGTTAATGATGACGTTTGACTTGAGGTTGTACTTTGTTATTAATGAACTCGTGGGCTATATGATGTTGATAATGACGTTTTGTTCGGTGTTCTACCTTGTGGTTGTAGGAGTTGAAAAGAGATTAGTATGGAGAATTCCTTATAGGTTCTTCGGTTTTTGAAACCTTTGGGAATGTGTCAAATTATGGAGTTGAGAGAATGTTACAATGCTTGAGTTGCAATTCCGCAATTGGGAATCCGTGTTATATGAAAGGGTGGATGAATTGGGTTGTAATCGATTTGTTAAATCTAGGTGTACCTTACTTTGATGATTGTGGTACGATGGTCCCTTGTAAGAGACCTTTGTTTGGGATGAGTTGCTTTACTATCACCCTAAGCCTGAAACGATGAATTTTGTGGAATTAAACCTTAAACCTTTACTCGTGCCATCATTCCTTATTATTTCCATTCTTGAATGTTTTTGTCAAGATTGATCTTTAAGAAATCGCAAACTCGTATCTTCTTTCTTACTCAGATATCTTCATAACTTTGCTATCTGCTTTGTCTCTTGCTTATGACCTCGTTGTTTTCAAGCGTTCCTCTCTTCTAATCTCGTGCTTGAATTATTCTCGTGTTCTCCTTGAGATTCCTTATCGTTTCCTATCTCGTTGCTCCTTCATCTTTTCTCTAGGGGATTGGATACTCCGTTTCTAAAGCTTAGAGAATAAGTGTAATGAATTTTGGGATTCTTTAGCTAGAATATGTGTCTTTGGATTTAGCAAATTTCATGTTGCTTTTGATCATGGGAAAATAGGACTTAAACTCTAGGATGAATCCTAATAGTGATAATGTATCCTCTCTTAGTGGTTTTAGATTTGGAGCTTGGTATTGAAGTGCTATTTTGAGAATTGAGTTGATCATGATAATAGTTCGTTGTTGTTGGGTATTTTAACGGTTGCTTGGTATGTCATTTGGGAATTAGATGTCTCTAATTGGTGGATTCTAAAAGAGACTTTGCTTTAGGGTAATTGAGTTGGTACCCAAAGTTTGAGGAGTTTTGTCATAAATGAAAATCGATTCATTTTGAGTTTTAGATGATCGAAATGATTTGAATGGTTGTCTGATTTCCAAGTGATTGGTCATTTGTGGTTTGGAATTAGTAATTCTCTTTTATTCTTAAGGAACCGTAGTTTGCTAATGTGACTATTTATATTTGAGGCTTCGAGCGTAGTAATGATCGAATTAAGGATGTTAGGGTGTATTAAAGAATTCTTATAAGCGATAATGGATTGTGGATTTTCCCTTGTCGTGAGACTTTGGATGAGACTAGTTGGATCCTAGATGATTATGTTTTGTTGCGTGGTTTGTGTTTTGACTTTTGAGGACGAGAAAGTTCATTATAAATTTAGGATAATGAGTTTGAAGTAAATTGGATTAAAGGATTTCATGGTAAGCCCTTTACTTTGTGGTTGTTAGCGATCATGTTTTCATAGATAAATACTGTGTTGGTGGTTTCTAGTAAGAGTTTTGATGAAACTAAGAAGATTAGAGTGCGTAATAAATCTTTCATGTGGATTGTTAGTTGTGGAGTCTACCGTGCCGATGGACCTTAGTAGATTCTAATTGGATTCGAATAATTGGGATTTGCTACTCGAAGTTTCGTGATTATGGAATATTTTTGTAGGATTTCTGATGATTGAAAATGATGAATAGCAAATTGGGTAAATTGCATTCTCTTGAGGATTTGGTTTATTAGTAGAGTTAGTGATGTCGAATTCTTGTAGATCTTCCTGCCGTCTTTATCTTAATCTTCCTATCCCTAAGAATTCGATTTGTTTTGTTTTTGCGTGTTTTGTATATATTTTGTTATAGTGATTTGTGAACTTGATGTTCGAGTCGCTCTATGTACGTGTAATGTCTTGTTATTTGATTTTATCTTTGATAAAACCTTCAAATTTCCATACCATATTTCTAATTTAACGTTTCAAAGAAATCTAAAGATGGTTTGTGTACCCTCTTTTTGGAGAAAATGGATTTCTTTTGCTTTTATATTTGGATTTTGCGTTTGGTTGGATGTTCGGACTTGTTATTGGAGACGTCTGATGACTAGTCCTGCACTTACTAACGTTTGTTCTGAATTTCGATTTCACTATTTCGACTTTGATTTGATATGGATAATTAGAGTTCTCGTTCGCGACGGACACTCTTGTGATTCGTAAATAAAGTTTCACACTTATGAAAAATTTCCTAAAACCGTTTTCGAGAAGAACCTCATTTCATGAATGTTTTCCGTATAAAAGTTTTCGTGTTAATTTTTAAATCCGATTCTTGTCTTTGATACTTTTGTTTTCTACTCTCAAGTTTCGAGGACGAAACTTTTTAAAAGGTGGGGTGATTGTAACACCCGGAAATGTACCCTATTTTTCTAGTAGAAATATTTTACGAAATCTTTTCAGCAAATTTAAGTTTTAATTTAGAATTTAAAGTTTCGAGTCGAATTTATAATTTCCGAGTTCGTATTTGCAATTTCCGCGAGATTCCATGAGAATCCCGTCTTAAGGCGAGTTTGACTTTTCTTGACTTTTAAGTCGTCTTTGACTTTTCTTGACTTTTGAGCCGTCTTTGACTTTTGTTGACTTTTTCCTTATAAATATCACACTACCACTTAACCTATGTTTTCATTCACAAACACAACACTTTACTTCTTCACTAAGAAACCATCAAAATCTTGCCTCCCTCTTTGATCCGATCTTATAATCATCATAACCAACCGCATCGTTTCTTTCTTGCTCAAATTCACGTAAGTTCGTCTTATTCTCCCCTCTTAGCTTCCTCTATCCGTATTGGTAATAAAATTACCGTCTTTCTCGCTTTTTAAATTATCCGTCTTTCTTAAGGTGAATGATATTCATCTTTTATTATCTAATTGTATGTAGGTGGAGACTAGGAAGGTTTAGAATCGATTAAAGACGCGAAAAGGTAACGGTGAAGGGTTACTCGATATCATTTACGTGTTTTATGTGTTTTCTATGTTAGAAATCGTATTTAGAATAAGGTTAGTAATCATAGGAATTGTGTTGTTTGATGATGGTTGTTGTTAGTTGATAATTGATATGAGAATTGATGGTT